>JAHZMV010001850.1:0-14413 GCA_027743765.1 Coecobrya sp. COE2
GCTTCGCTCAGTTTCCCAAAATATGAGTCGACTGATTTCAGACCAGATGATACGATGTTCATCAAAATATAGTCTATAATTTGTTTAAATAAATAACCATTTTAAATTTGTTTTAAAGAGTAAGGAGCTCGGTATTATTTTGTGGCTAAAAATCAATTATATTGAAAAGCATACTTGAGGCAAAGCATTGATGATTTTATTTATTCTACTCAAGTGCCTCGTATACTTTTTTTAATATGATTATTCGTATTTACGATGTCATAACTCATTTGTTGAATGTTATAGCTTATCTTATGACGTAAAACTTATTTTTGAGCAATAACATGTTCGATAAATCAACTTTGATTGATTGTTTGATTGAATTTTTTATTAATCATATTAAGTAAAAATATTTACAAACTATGTATGACAAGACTATATTTTGTTAAAGCAAAAAATAAATAAATAGGCTTTATGACATCTGCTCCTTAGAATTGTTGAGATTATAGACGATCTCACTCTTTCCATTGTCGTATGGTTTCTTTTCCACAGACACGGCTCCAAAATATTGTTGAATTTCTTCAACACTCTTGCCCTTTGTCTCGGGGAGGAAGGAGAATACGAACAAGAAGTTAATCGCACAAATTGCTGCGAATATCCAGTAGCACCAGTGGATGCCCAGGGCTTCTTGCATTTGGCCAAAGAATTTTGTGACGATGAAGGAAATCAGCCAGTTTGTTACTATTGCCATTGAAGCGACACGGGCTGGAATGTGGGGAGATAATTGGTTATCGGTTATTCTTTTCAGAAGATAAAGAAATTTATTTTATATAATCTCACCTTTCACTCTTTCGGGAATGAGTTCTCCCATCATCACAAATGGAATTGGGCCATACCTTTAATTTTCAGTTTATATATTAGCGTCATGTTAGAATAATTCAAATGTTGAAAAATAAATCATTTCCGTACCCAATACTAAACGCCAACGCGATCATGAGGAGTGATGGGCGGAGGATGTGGGGGATTAGAATGTCAGAGAATGAGGATTCTTGGGATTTTAACTCGTCGACTGATTTTTCAATCTGTTAAGGGAAATGTGTTGTTAGATTGGTATGATAATATGTAAGTATTATGTGCTCATGTAATTGAACTCACGATTTCCATTTCGTGCTCGACCTCCTTTGGCGAGTTTTTCATGCGGAACCAGCAAAGGGCTTTGTTTGCTTCGGCTAGTTTTTCTTTGGAGACCAGGAAGCGAGGGGATTCTGGGATAAATAGCATCGCTGCGAAGAAGATGACTGGAACTACGGCGGAGATGAAGGCCAGGGACTTCCATGACACACATGAACCTACTACGTACCTGTGGGTGAAATGAGAAGATTATTAAGAGTCAAGCTTGACGGTGCGATAAGCAAGTAAAAATATCACTTACGCGAATAGGATTCCAAGTGTGAACCATAACTTGGAAGGCACTCCCGAGTGCACCTCTGATGCTGTCTTGGGCAGCCTCTGAGACAAAAAGCGGAGCGACTACACAGAACCCTCCACCGCAGAAACCACAGAAAGCCCGACCCACTATGAACATGGCGGCGTTCTTTGCAAACGCGATGAGGAGCCAACCGATGACGAATGGGACGCCTAAGAGGAGCATTGTTGGTTTTCGTCCTATTATGTCGATTATGATTCCTACTATAATTGCGGCTGTTAGGGCGGCGAGCTAGAATACGGGAAATTTGTATTGTCATCATAAAAGTTAATTTTTTCAATTTATAATTTACTAGGTTAAGTTAAAGCATACATTGATAATGGATCCTATCCATGATTCAGTGTCTGCTGAGAATTCCTGGTCTATTCCTGAAACTCCGTTTTTCATTTGTTCACGGAGGCTTGGCATTGCTGGACTGTAATGTAAATTGATGCATGATTTGTTAATTTGTTGTGATGTCTGGCATGTCAGTTATAAAATTACAAGGACTTACGATGTGTAACCGAGAACCGTGCCGAGGCCAAAGGCTGCCAGCGTTGCTGTAAACAAATAACGTTACATTGATAAAGCGGGAGTGTATCGAAAGAGGATAAGCGGTTGACATTGAATTTGTATTCGGGGGTGGACAATGGAATGCGGGTCAATGGAATGAAATAGATTGTTGTATTATTATATTCATCGTGAAAATCATTTTCTTTTTAAAATATTTCAAACAAAAATCATTGTCATTTGAATCCTGTCTCATAAGTATTCCCAGAACGTGATTTAATCATGCCAATTGAATTTTTTTTCAAAACAGTACAAAATATTATTTATATCACGTTAATAATTTATGATACTCGATACTCTGGCCAATCAAAACTTCATAAAATCATTATTGAAATTGATGGATTAATCAGTTTTCAATAAATTGTTACGCATCGTAAAAAACTCAAGATACATAGATTGATTGATGATCACGTGGATTGCTGAAATAAGTGTGTAGTAAATGTAAAATTCGTGATCGTGACGTGCAGTCTGGTATGCGAGTTTTTATCTTGACGGAATTTCATCAAATATGTACAATTAAATCAAGTGGTTTACTTTTCTTGTATTTCACATTGCATATTAATTTATCATACGAAAATTAATAATTATTATTGATCCACACTGACTGAGTGAGTGTTCCAAGGAAGATGAAGAAACATTTACATGTGGCGTGGTTAACGTCAAGTGTCCATGCACTAAAGTAAAGTGCAGCGCTCATATACATTTTATCTTTTTACATGATTTCATCACGCTCAGGTGTGTCATTCTCTTTCATTTGAACACAATAACTTGGTTTCATTTGGGTTTTTTATGTTGATTTACTATTCCTCGTTGCACACACTAAATGAAAATTACGAAATGACTGATATAAAATATTGATAAGCGATTATGTGTATGTTTGCAGAGAGATGTATGAACATGACATGTCGGATGTTTGATACTTTTTTTGTTGACACCCGGCAGTAGGGTTTTATTATTAACTTTTCCAGTTGGATGGGATTGATAATGGTGCAATATTGGGATTTTGTGGGATCATAAATGCAGTGTGGATGTATGCTTTTTTTTCATAAACTATGTAGGTGATTTGATTTATTTAGTTAGGTTACTATTTGGTGCATTTTTGTTGTTTTAATATTATTCGCTGGGGAGAGAATGATTATTTTACTGACATTTTCCCTCTAGAAATGGTATGAAATTTGTGTCCTTAAAATATGTCCTTAAATAAATAGCTAAAGGCTCTAATATGTTAACTTGCAAAACGAAAAATGTAATGAAATATAGTTTTCACCTGTTATTCTAACAATTCTTTTTTAAATGGAAAATAAAGACCTTTTACGATGTGTTTATATGCAGTAAAGTAAACTATAATATGGAATTCATTAAAAATGCAATAAGAATATTTTTTTCAAACCTGCAATGGCAGCAAATATTTGGTTCCGGTATGCGGCAAATCCTGTCGGGTGTACCATTTTGTCTGAGTGAGTGTTACTCTTCCCAAGTGTTACTCCAGTCCACTAATCAAACTAACTAATTTCCCGTAACTAAATTCTATATTTTCCAAAAATTATTCCCATTAGTTAATTAAACTACACTGTATAACGAACAATTAACCTGGAATCCGAATCAATCACCTGCCGAATCAATACTGTGGAAAATTGGCTACCAAGCCTCAGTTTAAATTACACAGTTTGAGATGGGAAGGGCACTAGTAGAAAGAGTACAGTGTCATGTATACATGAAATTATTTACCGATAAAGTCATTCATTCATATGCAATATCTCTCGATTTCATAATCAACACCGAGTTCCTTTATAACCTATCTATCTCACTGCCATTGTCGTTTGGTACGGAGTCACAGAGTTATATTATATTATATTATATTAGTAGTCTATAATATTATTCGAGAGTTATCAGCAATTATATCGTAAAAATAAAAATTGTGTCAATGTGTGGAGATCTACATGTGTAGGTAATATATTGTTTTCAAATTGAAAACAACGCTTATTAAAACAGGTTTCATGAATGACTGTCCGCATAATTATTAATAATGTGCAATTGTTTTACAAACCACCTGGACATATTTATTATGAACCCACAAAAACATGTTTTGAATCCATTGGCAGAGGTCAGTGGTATAGGTGGTTAAATGGGACGTGATTCTGGAATAGGGAAATTTTCCACTTTGCTTACATATCGGGACGACCTTCAAATTCCGGTTAAATTGGCAATGGCATCAATTTAAAATGTTGTCAAAGACGTTTTGGTGAAGAATAAGGTGCGGATAAACTGGAATATCTGGATGGGTGCACTTCATCAGGGTTGTGTGTATTTTTTAGTCAATATTATGCAAAATGTGGATACGGAAAATTGTGTCGCAGATTGGACTCGTGTGTGATAAAAAAATTTCCTCCACATCTATTCATGCCCATAAATAAATTGCTCGGATTAATCACTGAGGATAGCAGCACGTGAGATAAACGTGTTTTTTTAATTGGGTTAATTTATAGATTTGTTTCAATTCGTGATGTCAGAAAAGATATTTTCAGAATGCGTAAATCTGAATAATAAAAATTAAAAACAACGATAAGCAAAAGGTTTTTTTCTGTACGTAATATATTCGTTAAAATTACTGTTCCGTCCTGTATCCGTTCGGGTTCATAGTCTGCCACCTCCAAAAGTCCTCACCTGCCAATTTCACAATAATTTCATTTCTCACCATGTCATATTATCTACTTTGGATAAACATCAAAGCAAATTTTCCGTCTTACACATTTGTGCCAATTGATACTTGGGTCTCCAGTTGAGTTCCTGCTCAGCTTTACCTGCTGAGCAAATGACGCACGCAACATCTCCAAGTCTTCTTTCTTGTATGACGACTGGAACGGTTGCACCTGAAGCCTTTTCGAACTCTCGTACCAGCTCAAGCACGCTCGTTCCTTTTCCCATGCCTGAAGAGAAATTTTGAATATTGATTCTCCAACTTTATATACGCTTTAATTATTTTTTGTAAAAACAGGTTCATTACCCAAATTGTACGACTTGCACACATTGCCCCCGCCCTGAAGCTTAACCAATGCAGCAACATGACCTGAAGCAATGTCCATAACATGTATATAGTCTCTGACTCCAGTCCCGTCAGGCGTATCGTAGTCGTTTCCGTGTATCGTCACGTGAGGCATCTTGCCCAGGGCTACCTGTTACTTAACCCACGTGAGCATTTTTTATTCAGAAAAATTAAATATTTGCTTATCAAACGTAAACTCACAGCACCAATAAATGGCATGAGATGTTGCATATTTGTCGGGTCCTCGCCAATCAGACCGGAAGAGTGAGCTCCGATTGGATTAAAGTAACGGAGAGATATGATCCTCCATTTCTAAAATTAGAAGTTATTATTTTATGGATGTTAGAAAAGAGGAAATCAGTTAAGTTTGAAAACGGTTAATTAAAATTACATCATTGGAACAAGCCAAGTCACTGAGCATTTGCTCAATGAAATACTTTGTGCGGCCATACGCGTTAGTCACATTGCCAGTTGGGTGCTCTAAAACGAATTGAAATTTACACTCTTTACTCTGATTGTTGTTGTGCTTATATTCGGTATTACCTTCTGTTATTGGAAGGAACTGCGGGTCTCCGTACACTGTACATGAACTAATAAAAGTTAATAATTCCAAAATGTGGAACAAATAAATCTAAACATTTATAATAATGTGACATGATAATTTGTATCCCAACCTGGAAAATACAAGGTCGAAGCAGTTGTTCGTTTGCATCGCCTATTAAATTTTAAGGAAACCACACAAATACATATTCCGTTTTCTAAATACAAAATGCCTGACAAAAAGCAATATTACTAATACATATTTACGTCAATGAGATTGATAGTCCCGATAAGGTTATTTTTGTAATAGAGCAAAGGGTTCTTCATAGAGGCTCCTACTGCTTTCAGGGATGCTAGATGGATCACGCTGTCGATTTTGTGCTGGAATTTTTATAGGTCAATGTCTTTGGGAGCGCTTTAATATAATGCAAGATTTTTTAAATAAGTTAATCACTCATTAGTATTAGACCTACCGTCCTGAATACCTCCATGACGCTTCCACCATCCATCAAGTCACATTTGTGGAACGCGACAGTTTTTCCGGTGATTTGCTCGACGCGTTTTATCTGCGTTGCTTTCCCTTCGTTTTCTGCACTGTTCTTAGGAAAGATAGGGAGAGATTAAAAATCATCATGAATGTATACAATAAAATATTGTTTGTTAGTTAGAATCCCGTACACGTTTGTAAAGTTATCGACAGCGACCACATCGTATCCTGAATTGAGGAGATCTACACAACAATGGGCTCCTATGTAGCCGGCGCCTTTGAAAAGTTAAAGGAAACGTTAAATATTCAAAAAAAAATTTAAATAATATTTGAAATAAACCGTTTTCTGTTTTCCTACCTCCCGTGACGAGTACAGTTTTTCGTGTCATTTCAGTTATTTTCCAATATTATTTTTGGAAGAGCCGGAATATTGTGTCAGCGTAAATGCTATCATGCTTGTGTAAAATTGACAACTGGTTATATGCAGCATTCAGGACGAGGATAAAATAATACAAATAGGTTGATGCTATGCTGTCGAGTGCTCAGAAGAAAATTACATATCTGTGTGTACAATAATATGTTTGACCTTGACAGTACTGGAAGTTGTGCTCCAGGCTAGACCAACTGTGTAATTAATTACAGACAAACATATTATACTTAATGCTAATTGGTATGTATTATGAATGCTGAATATGATTTAAAGGTGATCTCAAAAAGTAAATCTTCTTTCTAGATTTCTAGTAATATTGATTGAATGAACTCTTGAATAAACTTATTTGACTTTTTTATTTAAGCACTTTTCTTAAAAGAAACGAGACCATTTCGAGTAAAAGGAGATCGGAAAATGGACAATCAGCCACTAATTTTATTATACATTATTGTATTTATTTTATAGCACATCTCAAAAATATTGATTTATTAAGTACTAAAGTAAATGACTTTAAAATACTATTTAGTAAGCAGTTTCAAATATATTTAAAGAGACTTTGGACAATCGGTTGGGGTTGGGGTGCAGGATCCTTACATACAGACTGGTCTATGGCCACTTGCTGGTCTAAATAAGTGAACAAGAAAATATTTATATGAATATTAGAAACTTTTCCACTGCGAATACACAACTGTTTAAAACTCATACTTTAGCGTATCTTAAATACGAATATGAATATTTTCTGAAAACTTACGAAAGCAGTTAAGTTGACAATTATTCCAATACCAACCTCCGTCGGTCCCACAGACAGGATCGCTTTCATTGGGGCACTCTGCGATACACCTGTCCACAAAAGCGTCCGTTGACTGAACGCAAATCACTGTGAAAACGACTAACGAGAGGATTAGCAGTGCTGTTAGGTTTTTTGGATGCATTTTGATAGCCGTTACAATTTAAATTAGTCAGAGTTTAAAAAATTAGGTATGCAGGTTTTTTCTCGGCAACACTGAACCAACTAAATAAATTATTTTGTGGTGCAGCTTTATTTAAACTCGGCACTCGGCACTTGTTTACGCAGGCTTGATTAAAGCAAACATGTTTTCAGTATGGTTTAATATAGGTCATCATCGTTCATAGGAATTCAGGTCACAAGAGATCAGATCCCAGCAGCTAGGTTCCAATTGCTGACATGTGAAGATATCGTCGTCATTTTTCCAACAAATAGTGATAGTATTCATAATGCTTGTGATTGGTAATGATTATGACGTTCATGAAATTGAGATGAAAAGAAAAATATTAATTCTGAAAATTATATTCCTTTTAATTCATTTGAAAATACAACAATATTCATGTCAAATTTTTTTTGGATACGTGTGCGTCATATCACTTTCAGGAAAAAATCTAATCCGATTCTGGATTTTCCATCTAAATCTTTAAAAATTATTAGACGGTCAATGGACTTATAAAACATGCATATTATCATCACGATACACCCAAGTCCAAATTAACTAGTGAATAAAATCATTTAAAATATTTATCTCCTTCACATAAATTTTAACAAGCTTATCCAACATTTTAAAACAAATAAATTCCCAAAATAATTAACTTATTATTCTATTCTACCAGCTCACAATCCCCTAACGAATCTATCAAAGTCTCCTCCATTCCTCTGCATCCACCTCACGTTACTCTGAATATTAGAAATCGCATTCTGGATCGTCCCACTCACCGACTCCAAAGCCATTTGGTTATCGCTCACAAATCTCTCCAGATCAGTGATATCGTAAGCTTTGTTCAGTGAATTGCTCAGAGCTGTTAGTGTAGACGCGATTAGTGAGGCTCCATATCTATTACACGAAAACCAAATCAAAACCATTATTATTGTCACTAATCCGGATTTATGGCGCATATAACAATTATGAACCCTACCTTCTGATAATCGTATTAACATTATTCCTGATAAAGTTGAAAGCGATATCTACTCCAGCAGAGTTTCCAGCAACAGCCTGGATAGCTGTGAGGCGGTGTGCAGCATCAATTCCAGAGCTTGGGTCTATTGCCAAGTCGAGGAGCTTGTTCAATCTGTATGCTGATCTAGAACAGCCCAGCGATCTGATCAGATTCGTTTTCGTTACTTCTCTGTTGGCGGTGAGGTACTGGGAAAATGCAAAGTTCCACTCGGTTTCGTCACCGTTGCCCACTGCGGTACAGTACACGAATGGGCGGAGGTCAGGGAAAATGCTGAGGGAAAATATTTATTATTGAGCTTTTACTGTAGACGTAAGTTACTTTTTATACCTATTTACTTACATGGAATTGTTGGAAGGGTCCTGCATCCACTCTCGGAATTTTCCTGTAGAATAGCTTACACACTCGTTATCTCCCAAGTTGCATGCCCATTCGAACAATTTGTTTCTGAGAATCGTAGCATTTCCTATTGGTTCGGAAGGTTGGGGATCAAACCTGATCTCTGTTAGCGTGTCCTTCACCAAGCCGAGGATGTATTTCTATACACATTGATGATGAGGCATGAGTACTACTGTGAAACCAGAATGAAAGTAGTGCAGTAGAAAATTTCATTTCGCATACCTTAAAGGGATTGGCGGTGGCACTCTTCCCGAAGAACCTGTAAGGCTTCACCATGTTGTTAACGAAAGAAGTCCACGGGACAAGATGACGTTCGTTCCTCAGGTACATTGTCAGGTTTAGAGCGTGCTGGATAGGGAAATAGCCTGCATAAGCCAAATTTAGGTTATCGTCAACAAGGGCGCTTCGAGTCTGTGGATCGAAAACCGTATGGTCCGTGTGCAACTGCTCAATGATTTGCGAGAGGGATGGCACGTTGTAGTTGACTCTGTAGTAGCCTGTCTGTCTCGGGTTAGCGATTATCCAGTTGACGTCGGCAGCTACGTTGTGCATCTTAATCACGTCGGTTTTTAGGAGCCAGAGGTTTGTTGATGTGGCGGAGGTGCCTTCGTAGATGGATATTGGAATGTGCCATTTTGCGTCAGGGTCGACGGGCATAATATCCGTTTCGGGTCTAAATTTCTCCTGTCGAATGGATACTATTGTGGTACCTGGTGTTCTGGTGACGTTGAGTACAGGGAAGCCGGATTGGAGTGTCCAGTCATCCATTACCTGTTTTAGAGTTATGTCGGGAGGGAGTAGTTGTTCTGGGTGGGTTGTCAACTCTTCGTTTAGCGTGTTGAAAAGATCGTCCTGGTGGGCGTTGGCGTATTCGCTGTGGATTGAGGAATTGTATTCATTCGCTGTTTCATCATAATTGGTCAATACGTGGTCAGATGTGAAAGTTTGTGCATTTCTTACTGTTTCAGAAAATATGCGGTAAGGCCCTTCCTCATTACGGGTTCCGTGAGTATAGCTTCCATCATTCTGACTAAACTCGCTCCTTTGCTGTACGTTATAGTGTCGAAGAGGACTCGGATTTCCGTCGGCGTCTCAGCGGCGAAATGGATCGGGTGTGTGGCGCTCGTTACGTCGTATTGCCTGTGAATGAGGTTACGGGAGAATTATTTATTTTGTACAGAATTAAAAGCAAATTCATTTCCTTAAAATCCCCTCACATTGCCCGTTGTACAGCGTCAGAGACAAGCGTGTCCAATGGGAGCATGTCTTCTAGACCAACGTCCATCATGATTGTGTTTGAGTAGTAGCTAGCGAATCCTTCGTTGAGCCACTGATAAAAATAATTGAGTTTGTCAAATTTAGACTTTAAGTTAAGATAATTTAATGATTAGTAGACTTACGAGATCATCCCACCATTTCATGGTCACTAAATTACCAGTCCACTGGTGAACGAGCTCATGGGAGAGAGTGATGGCGGTTGAAATCCTGTCTGCAGCTGTGGCTATACCGTCCTCAATCAGGAGTCTGTTCAGTCTGTACGTATTCAGGCCCCAGTTTTCCTACAAAAATTAAATAATTTTTACCTGTTTATCTAAAATTAAATGATTCTGTTTTTACTAGATGTTGAGTCTGAACCATAGCCCCAGATGAGAAATGAGGTACAGAAATCTTATCCATTTTTGGGAAAGTGTAATTGACTTGGAAGTAGTTTTCCATGGCCGTTAGGAACTTTGCTGTAAGGTCTGGTGAGTACTTTCCAGCACCTGCCTGCATGTATGTAGGGGGTCCCCAGACCTTTACCTAGAAGCGAGTAGATTTATCAAGATAGATTAGTACAGTGATAGCATCATAAGCTTTGGAAATTAGTGTTTAATTTACTGGTTTGCCGTAGAGTCCATCAGTTGCAGTTTCGGATTCAAAGTCTGAGACTGCTATGCAGAACAGGTAAGTGCTCATCGGGAGGGTTCTGTGGTAAACGTCTCTTATCCAACCGGGTTGGTCTGGGCTGTTTGGCAATTTTAGTTAAAATTGAAATTATAATATAGTACAACCGCATGACTGTGTTTGGGGTAATTGGAACTTACAGATTTTCTTCTGAAGCCAAAATGTCCATGTTTGATAGTGAATGATAGGTTGGCAGTCGAAGTATATAGATTTCGAAACTGTAAACAGAAAAATTAATTTTTTTCCAAACTTGTTACAGAAAAACGTAAGAAATTATTATGCTTTTGCTCACGTCGCTTTAAGCTGGGGTTCATCAAAACACGGGAACACACGCCTGGCGTCTGTTGCCTCCAAGTCAGTAACGGCCATGTATCTAGTTTCCCCATTTGCTGCTGTATAATTGCTCAAGTAGAGTCCGAATAAAACTTCACGACTGACCGGAGCTACAAACTCAATGTAAATCCTGTAAACTTGACCAGGACGAAGTGGCTCGCCCACGTTGATAATGAGCTGCTCCTTTTCTGCGTCTTGGGTCACTGATTCGACAGGTACTGTCACGGGCGTTGGGAACTCTTCGACCTGTAGCAAAAGGGGTCGGTTATGGCTTAGATCTTTCTTTGCAAATTTGAATAAGTTAAAGTTCTTACCGTTATACTGCTTGCGTTAATGGTCAGCGTTAGAGCGTGAAGCGTTATGTTTGTCGTTAAAATTTTAGCAGCTGCGTGGATCCATACTTTACCAGGCGCTGTGAACCTGGTGCCGTAACCCTCGTCGAGGATAGGTTGGAGCTGGACGACATAATGGCTCGGAACAAAACTGTCTGGAAGACGGTGGAGTGGGACTATCTCTTCGAACGGTTCGAAATCAGGGCTTTGGTTTACTAGGGGTGGGGATGATTGGCAGGATGCAAAGAGGAGTGGGAGGAGGAGGAAAAGTGGTTGTAGGGACTTCATTTTTTTGCTGGAGAAGATTTTTTCTGCAGTGGTGATTTTGGTGACGGTCAAGTGGAGACTGGTTGTGGTGGTGGGGCTCGTGGATCGTGATAAAGGACGTTGTCTGTCATATCATGACTAAGCTTTTTATTGCAGTGATTTAATTGAACTTGGTAAAAAAACTACAGGTTTGGAAAGTCAAGGTAAAACCAGCCCTTTCCGAGATTTAACATTAAATCGATGCATGATGATGTAATGTGTGTGCAATTTATATGCGTACAATTGAATGTTATCATTGAATGTATTGTGTTTTAATAAAATCATTGATGATAAGTCTTTTTTGTGTAGAATCACTTTATTTTGTGGATAATCCATATTTTCATGCTTTTTGGTTTTATTTCTCGGGATTTGAATCAAATTAATATTTGCGTAAAATCTGTTGGATTAGTGGTCGTGCCTAATTGGGAAAATGGAAAATTGTTTTGGTTTTTAAGTAATAATGTACTCAACTCTACCGATTATTGTTCAGGTATTTGATGTAGATAAATTTATCTACTTTCACGTATTTATCATAAGTCATGCATATTTTTTGAGAATAAAATTACGTTGTAAATAACTTAAATGAATTAGTGTAGTAGAATGAAAGTTTTATCGTGTATTAGGTCATTGAATTTTGTGGATTTACGTTTACGTACGAGAGTGGCTTCATTCAAGGCGTACTACAGTTTGCTTTGCAGTAGTAACGAGTTTGACAACACAACTGACTGTTTTGTAGTTGGAATGTAAACCGCTTCAAGTTAAGTAGAAATCAATATGTGAATTATGTCTGGGATAAAATAACCTGATATGCAGTTATATTCCAATTAAGACTGTTTGAATATTTTAAAGAAATGAGAAATATCAGTTTTAATGTTTTCATGCACGCTTTCAATTTGTTATTAATAGCAGCATATGCAGTCGTATTACACGGCTAATAAATTAGAGTGCTTACTTCTGATAAATATCTTTAGTAAACCGATTTTTATGGAAACGAAACGAAACCGATTTACACGAGTGGAGTATGCACGTATGCTCGTGATCCAGCACAATAATACGTTTGTTTACAAATACGCCAATTAATTTTGGTAACAGGATTGTTGTGTTGTTTTCACAGGTGAAGTAAAGGTTTTCGCTAAATTATTGACGAGAACAAGACCGAATTATATATGCTGGATTCGTAATTAGTACTAGTGGAGTTGTAGATATGCTTATGAGAATTATGGCGACCATTTTAATTAATCTAATTTTCTAACCCGAATTTTCTGGCCTAAACTAATAAAAAGCGTCTCTAGCCAGACTATCCCCCTCTGTGCATCCGACAGACCACCAACACCATTCCAACTTTAAACTTTGATAAATAACGGCCACGGATGACAGGTGAAAAATTAAAATGTGTAAGTCTTCAAAATGTGAGGAAGCAAGAGTTGTCTAAGAGTCAGACCTCATGCGGCGACATTTTTGCAGAAATTGTGAATTAAAAATTCTCTACACTTTTCCAAAAAGTTTCCAAACAATATACTTTCCCATCATTTGCTAGCCCGACCATAGACTCTGAAAGTGTCCTAAAAATGAAGCTCTCGCCACCCTCAAACGGAGCACACCGTTGTTTCGTTAAATTCGTCAAGATCGGATGTTTTTTCAGGTTATTGCCTTTCGAGTGGGACGGAAGCAGAAAACGTCTTAAACCAGCATCTGAGTGGAATGTACGGGTTTTCAATTTCCAGAAAAACATGACCATTTTGTACACGAGTTTCATGTGGTTTCGTTTAGCTCAGTTTTACCTTGCGGGGGAGTTTTCCTTACTGGCTGCGTTGTGGGGTCTTGCAAATACCTCTTGTTCTGCTGGGTTCATGACTCTAAGTGCTTACACCAACAACGTGATGACGTTTGCCAACTGTTTACTGGATAAGAAGTTGCTTGGTTCGGCGACAAATAGATTTGGTGAGCAGATAAGCTTTTTATAACAAATTTGTTCTGACTGTCTCACAGTGCCCCTCTTTTGTCCAACAGATCAGCACAAACCTGAGATAATGCGAATAGAATCGGATAACCGAAGGTCTTTATCTCACCACATGGCGTTTAACGAGTTTCTGTTGTATGCAAATCCAATACTCCACGTTTACCTTGTGGACCAGAACCCTTGCGCTCCAAACTTTATCAGCTCGTTATTCTTTGAATGCCCGTCTACTCTGGACAATTCAGTAGAATTCACGAAGGAGATTTTTTTCATCGTCTTTGAATACTATAACGTGTTCAAGTGGCAGTATGTCGTGTCATTCAACTGGAGCTGTATTATGTTTGGGATGTCATTGGTCGGGGAAGAGTTACGGAAAAGTGGAGTGAGGTAATAAATCGGTTTTGAATTTAGGTACATGCAACATTGTCATAACTCACTTTAAATATTCCAGACTCGCCGATGTGTCGAGTATTAGCGATTCAATTTTGTTTCATCGAAATTTGAAGACGTGTGAGCTGGTTATCAGGATTCTCAATACGAGCTTCTGGCATTATATGAGCGTATTTCCGTTGGTGGGTACGGCTGTTGTAGCGCTGCTTTTGTACGGGACCATAAGAATGTGGCGTCTTGGTATTGGCATTAATTTTTAAGCATTTTCAAGTT
>JAHZMV010001851.1:0-16617 GCA_027743765.1 Coecobrya sp. COE2
GGTCCCAAAGGTGAAAAGCTCAACAAATTGGAAAAGGTATGTAATAATAGTTATAGGAGTTGTATAAATTGTTATAATTTAATGTAGCCCTCTGATTATGACTTGTGATTTATGTATGCTTGTTGTTATCTTCTTTTAGCAAACCGCTACCAAAATCAGCGTCCCAAGGCCAAATGAAGATTCGAACACTGTTACTATTGTTGGGCCAAGAGAAGGCATTGAAAAGGCAGAGCATGAGATCCGCTTAATTTCTGATGAGCAAGTGAGTAACTATTTTAAAGATTTTTGGTAATATAATATGTACTTATTCCTGGACAGCAAGACTTGAGGATATAATCAAAGATGGTCCTCAGGTCTAATTAATTCAGGAAAATTAAAATAAGTAGCTTAAAACCGAACGGTAGAGGTGCTTCATACTGATACTGTCCCATGTAGCTCGTACATTAGCTGTTTTGAATATTTTTTAAATGGTAACGATGTCGGTAATGTCAATGTCTGATTGTAAGTAATCATTATAATTTTCAGTCTAAACAAGCCTCTGAACGGATTTCCATCCCAAAGAAGTTCCATCCTTTCATTTGTGGTCCATTCAATGAGAAGGTTAATAAACTCAGCTCTGAGAACAGCGTCAGAATAAATATCCCACCTGTAACCGTCAACAGTGACGAGTTATACATTGTTGGTGAAAAAGAGGGAGTTGGAAGAGTAGTTCAGGCGCTTCAACAGGAACACGATATTGTGGTAAGGTTTAATTGAAATATTATCTTTTATTTAACTGATGAAAGTGATGCAGATAGTTGAATTCATTGCTAACGTTCTAATTTTTGTGCCTATCTTCACATTAGAAAAAGTACGTGACCGTCTCTGTGGAAGTTAAAAAGTCCCAGCATAAGTACATCATCGGGAAGGGACGTAGCACTATCAATGAGATTTTGCGTGACACTGGAGTTTCAGTGGAAATGCCTCCCACTGACTCCACAAGTGAAACCATTACTCTTCGTGGACCACAGCCTGTTCTTGGGAATGGTAAGATATTAAATTTCTATACAACTACCGTCTTCTCGAACTTGTGGACCAGTATATAATTTTGTGAATCATTTCGCTAGCCTTAACTCTCGTGTATGAGAAAGCCAATAGCGTGGTAACCAATACGATTGAGGCTCCTGCTTGGCTTCATAAACATGTCATTGGCAAAAAGGGATCCAACATCCGCAACATCACTGCAAATTACCCTAAGGTACGTTTCTGTAGTTTTTGTCTAGCTTTACTCTTCATTCGCATTTTCGGTCTTCTTACGACCCAAGAATCCATGACGTGTCTTCTGTTCAGTGTTGAACTTTTTAACAATTCCGTGTCGTAAAATCTGTTTAGGTCCATGTTGAAATTCTTGATAACCAAAATCAAATAGTCGTGGAAGGTCCTCCAGAGGAAGTTGAACCTGTTACTCAACAACTTCAAGCCTGTGTCGGTGAACTTGTCGATAAGATGAGCTTCAAGGATATCACTGTTGATTCCAAATACCACAAACACATCATTGGCAAGGCTGGTGCTAACAGTAAGTTTTTTTCTAACTTGGTAGAATAATTTTGTATTTAAAAAGCGACCACGAAAGTGTTATTCATGGGGTTTCTTTTAAATTCTTTTAGTTACTCGCCTGAAGGAGGAAACTGGTGTTATTATTTCGGTGCAAGACGGACAAACAGCATCAGGACCGTCCGTTATTCACCTGGAAGGACCACGTGTTGGTGTTGAAAGAGCTGCTTCTGCAATCTTGGAGCAAGTAGAGAAACTTGAGGGAGAAAAGGAAAAGGATTTGATTATTGAACACCGCTTTCACGGAAACCTTATTGGTGCCAAAGGAGAGAAGATTAGAGAAATCCGAGAGCAGTTTAATCAAGTAAGTCAAGAAAATGATATGCGAGCATTGATAAGTAATTGACATGAAAAGTAAGCCATCTTAACCAAAAATGTCATTTTTTACCTGCAGGTCCAAATTACTTTCCCTACTCCTGAAGAGAAACGTGACGTGGTTAAAGTCAGAGGTCCAAAAGAGGATGTTGACAAATGCTGTCGCCATTTGAATCAGATCTACAAAGAAATGTTGGAAAATTCATATCAAATCAAGGTTCCAATTTTCAGCCAGTGCTACAGGCTTGTTGTTGGAAAAGGTGGTGCTAATATCAAGAAGATTAGGGAAGAAACCAACACCAGATTTGACCTTCCCCCACTTGATGAATCCAAGGGAAAAGCTGACGTTGAAGTCATCGCCATTACTGGTAAAAGGGATAATTGTGAGAAGGCCCGAGACATGCTGCTGAGCATTCAGAACAGCGCTGTAAGTCTAAATAACTTGTTGAATGCATGCAAGTGAATTGATTGAATTGAATTATTTATGTGTATGTATTTTATTGAATTTTAGGCCAACATTGTGGAAGCTGACGAATGTGCTCAGCGCTAAAAAGCAACTTATGGATATGCTTAAAGACTTGGATAAGGTGGTTGAGGCGGAAATGGATATTGATCCTCAATACCACCGTCATTTTGTCCTTCGTCGTGGAGAAGTTTTACGACTTATCTCTGATGAACTTGGAGGTGTGCAAATTTCCTTCCCTAAAGTTGGTTCCAACTCCAGCAGAGTAACCCTGAAGGGCGCTGCTGAATGCGTTGAGGCAGCTAAGAAACGTTTGGCTGCCATTGTGGAAGATTTAAGTCAACGGGTTACTATTGATGTGATTATTGACCAAAGACATCACCGAACCATTATGGGATCACAAGGAAGCAAAGTGAAACAAATACAAACAGATCATAATGTTGACATCAAGTTCCCAGAACGTGTTGACGAAAATGTACGCATTGATTTTTCTTTTCTTCAGTTTCCTTCTTATTAACCATTAAAAAGTAATTATTTATTTATTATTATTATTTTGGTTTTTCAGAATATTCCAGAGGAAAATGGCGATGGTATTCGACCATGTGACATCATTCGGGTATCAGGTCGTGTGGAAAATTGTGACGCTGCCAAAGCCGCTCTTTTGGATCAAGTGCCTGTAACTATTGAAGTCGATATTCCATTCAGGATGCATCGATTTGTTATTGGTCAAAGCGGCAAAGATGTTCGAGCTTTGATGAAGATCCATGACGTTCACATTACAGTTCCTCCATCTGAACAGCAATCTGACACCATCAAGATAACAGGCTCACCTCGAAATGCTGACGCTGCTAAAGACGCCTTGCTCAAGCTGAAGGAAGATTTGGAAGCCAAAGAAAGGGATAGAGAGGCTAAATCATTTGAGGTTCGCGTTCAAGTCGATCCCAAATTCCATACCAAAATTATTGGTAAGAATGGAGCTGTCATTGGGAAGATTCGTGAGCAATTTGATGTTAACGTTCAACTCCCAAAACGAGGTGATAATTTGGCCGAAACTTCAGATGAGATTGTCATTATCGGCTACGAGGAACAAGCTATTAGAGCAAGAGACGAGATTCTGTCAATTGTTAATGAGATAGTATGTGCTTAAATAATACTATACATATTTATTAATCGTAATGATTAAATTATTGTTTCAATTTAATAACAAAACGTGTGGTTTTATAGGTCGAACGTGAGCGATTCCGCGAAGAAGCTGAAATTGATCACCGAGTTCACTCCCGTATTATTGGAGCAAAGGGAAAGAATGTTCGGCAAATCATGAAGGACTTTGGGGTAAGAAGAGACGTTTGATTTTTATAGAATATTACTGAATGTTTTTAGATTTTTTAAGGCTAATGTTTCAATATTTGATTAGGTTGACATTCGCTTCCCCCGATCCAATGACCCTAATCCTAATCTTGTGGTCATCTCCGGACCCAACGAGGATAAGGTTCTGGACGCTCGGGAACATTTATTGAATCTGGAAGAGGAATACATGCAAGATGTTACAGAGAATGAGTACATGCAGAGATTCATCAAGAGCTCAAATGCAGGTGGTGAATCCCACAAGAAATCTGAAAAGAAGAGCAATGGGTTTGTCGTAACCGGAGCTCCTTGGGAAGCTCCTCCGGACACACAGGTATGCAATTGTAAACATACGAACAAAATACGCAAAATGTTTGAATAACTTTACTACAACAGTCAATTATATTTTGTCTCTTCAGAGCACCGAACATTTTCCCACATTTGGAAATGGCATGAGCGCCGGAGCTCCAGCTGCTGCACCTCCACCTGCCGCCGAGAGGCCCATCAACTCAGCCTGGGGTGGACGTAAACACTTCTAAACTCCAACTCCCTTAGCGAATCAGTAGCAAAGGAAAGGTTGAAGCATTTCAAGCAAAAAATTGGGTTTACCTCAGTGACACTACTACTACTACTGTATTATGAAAATTGTAAAATTTGTTGGCGAAACCAGCGTGTGGACGCGTATAAAAATGTTACTGTATGATAATATATGATTATTATAATATGAATGAATCAAGAAGGTGCAGTGTTCAAGGCGCGCAGGAGGTAAGAAGCTAGGATGATTATTTTATGACAATTGATTATCACGGAGCAGTTTAGTGGTTAACTTTACAACAACAACAACTGTCTTGTTTTTGTCGACTCTGACTTTTACTACTAAAATAATATTATTACAAAAAAAGGGAAAGGAAACTAACTTTACTATGCATTATAAAAGTATAAGTACGTCTGACCTTCCAAAAAAACTCTTGGCCAAAAAACGAAAGTGAAAACTATCGACCTCTAGAATAGTTATAGAATTTAACACTTTCTCTGTCTTTCCGAATATATCGAATTCTTGCATGCGATACACTCAATAAAAGCGTATCGACGTTTATAAAGAATATTTAAAAAAAGAATATAAATATAAACCAAACTCTATCAAACAACCAACCATACAAAACAAAATACACCATCATGAAATAATTTGTCAAGATGGGTGGGCTTGTCAAATATATTTCCTTTGAAAAAAAGAAATCATGTCTTAAAAAACTGAGAAATCAGGCTCGAAATTGAATACCGATCATTCTCTACAAAAAATAATGAATAATACAATGCTTCGTCGTATATTACTCCGTCACCGCCTGGGATGGTGACCAAAGTTGAAACTTGAAACTCATGGAATCAAAAAAAAAGAAACTCCTGAGGAATTTTGTATTCTCTCTTTATTTAAAAATCTTGGGTTACATTTTCTTGATTTGTTTCATTATTTTAAAGAAAAAAATCATATAGATCGCAATCACAAACCGTTTAGATGATTATTTTTGTTTTTCTTTGGATTTTTTGTGTTCAAATCACTTGTGTCTAAAAATCAATCATTTTTGATATGATGCATTAACATTGGTCTTCATTTTTATTATTTTAGAATATACACAGTTATTATTTTACATCCTTCGTATTATCAGTTCAAAGCATCAGTCTTCCTGGACTCTAATTACTCTATAAGAAAAGAAAAAAAAATATTGTTTAAAGTAGAATGAGTATATAAGCTACAGTTTGGTTACAGTTTGGTTCAATATTATTGTATTTTAGAAACGCTCCTTTTCAATATTGCCAATACTCTTTTTGATTCTTCTCTCTGGACAATTTCGTCGTGTGTTTGTACTGCTGTACTGTAACCGTTCTTTACTTCTCTCTGGTACAAAGAATATATAGGAGCTAGTTGTAATAATAATTAATAATAATAATAATTAGGACACAACGCCAATTTTACTACGTAAACTGAAAAAAACTAAGTGAAAAAAAATCGAACTCAGCCGTCTGGTGACTAGAACTTGTTTGAAACACTTCAAAGAACGGTAATTTATAAGACTTCAAATCCAACAATGTGACTACACTACGTATTGTAATTTAATAATAATAACTGTTATAATAATTTGTAATTGCGACGAATTGTTGTCCTTAAATGTGTATGAGAAGAAAATATCCAAGTAATTACATAGATTGTACACACATACATTATTATTATATTATTATGCTCATAAGAAAGAAAAAATGCTAGTGATAAGTTTTGTGCATAAATAATATATTTGTTTTCAGTTAGGTAGTTAAATGAATCTTTTGTCTACCCATTTACGATCGCTCCCATTTTAGCTTCTCCTGTCGGTCTTGATTTACATGCATGATTTAATTTTCTAGCGCAATTATAATGGAAATATTTAGTACAGCTTGGCATTATTTTTTCCGTTTGAAATATTTCCCGTGTACGTACGTAGTCTATCCATAAATAGTAATTTGCTGTCGTCGGCTCAGTTTACTGGAACTGGAAACAGGATTTTTCTCTGTTTTTTATTCCATTGCTCCAATAATTTCATTTTTATTTACACCTATTGCTACTACGTCTATATGCTAAGGGAAAAAGAAAAATTTATCAATTTGTGTAAGCATTATATAGAGCGCTGCATAAAGAAAGAAGGTGTGTGCGGTGAGAGAAAATAATAATATTATTATATAATATTCCTGTAAAGCAGTTTAAATATACATACAAACTTGTATTTAAAAAAGTGAAAGTATATTATACTGTGTGTTTAAGCTTATAAAATATAAATAGCAACAGCAGCAGCAAGCAAAAAATATTTTTATGACAAGGGTGCGTCCAAAAACCACGTTTATTTTGGACTACGGCTAAAAAAAACATAAATAAGCTAATAATACAATAATAATAATAATAATTAAAAAAATGTACATGTTATATAATAATTACCCATACCTTAAAGGAAAGGTTGTATAAGAGAAAAGAGCAGAGCATAAGAAATTTATATACATACACATTAACATAAAGAAAATACCTATAAAAATTGTATATGAAAAACAATATAAAATATTATAAAATATCCACGAAGAAGAAGAAGAACATCTTTTGATTATGCTAAATAAGATACCTAATTAAAAAAAGATAACATATAAGTTGCAGGAGGTGATCAGAAACAAATTATTTCAATGTTAATGCTGATCACTAACTGTAGCTGTGTGCTGATCTAGTTCTGGCATGCTAGATATAAAAAATACTATATAACAATCGATATTTCTATATAATTATTATAATTTTATCATCATATTATTATTATTATTTAGTAGTTATATATTTTTGTGATCATTTTTACATGATTCACAACAAACAGGAATACACACACATCATTTTTTTGTGTTTAAAAGTGATTAAGTTTTAAGTTAACTTACTTGAGTGCAGTTTATATAGTAGAGTTATATTCAATTATTCCTTTATTATTATAAAAATATAATGCATGCGTAGAAGTTATATGTAATATTGGTATTATCTATTATTTTGGAGATTTAGAAGAAGAAGAAAAACCATCTTTTGTCGTCGGCTACTCTTGCCGGGAAAGAATTATTATAATGTCGTGCTCTTCAGGACCATGCATGTTAGCAAGCATACAAATAATTATAACATCAAAAAGTAATTTTTTTAAAACAGAAAAGCACCGTATCGTTTGGAAAAGCTAGAAAGAAGACGTGCTACATCGGTATAAATTGATGATACATTGGAGGTGGATATTATATACTGTCTCATTATTATTATTATATTATCTACTACTATCAACTATCATTATATAAATGTATACAACATTATTGTTTATCATATAAAAATCATTATCAGCAATTATATATTATATGTATCATTAAGAACTTTTTTGTTTTGTTCTGGGGTATAAAGGGTGTTAAGCTTGATTAAAAATTACTATACTTAAAAACAGAGATGATGCAATCATTATATAATTGTAGCAAATGTTCCATTTATTTGTACTTGAACTTTCTCCAGCTCATTGTCATTCTTCATACTAACTGAATACTGAATGTATGTATGTATAATTTCCACTTCCACATTTCTGCCCTGCATAACAAACGTCGCACTATATCATGCGTATGTCATCTTGAAAACTACAGATTTCCTTTTTCAATTAACATTAAATACGTCAATTGTTTTACGTGGAATTAGCATGAACCTGTGGAACAAGTGAACTAATCTGACGTGTGAAAGCAGTTAAGAGAATCTTTTTCAGTTAACAGACTCGCTAACTACGGCCATATAGCTACTTCGTCTTTCCTTTCTTTTTACGAAATGCAAGAATCACATAGGTATACCTATTATCATAGACCAGTTTAGAAAAAACTATGAAATCCAAAGCCAGACTTATGACGTTATATTTGCATCACTGCAGCAGGTACCTACATAGGCACTTCTGAGGTTATACAGAGAGAAACATACCTTTATAGTTGCTTAACATCTTTCTTGACTACTCCTTCTATTCATCATCATTAACGTGAATCTATACACCAGTGTGCGTGCATTGGTCCCTATAAATGAGCAGTGCACACTACTCACAACTACTGCATGCTTACACGCTCATCTCTGTGCCCTATACTTTTCAACAATGTGTGAGCCTGCTTTCAACAATTGAGCAAGTCTTTCTGTACACACACACAAGTAAACTTTACAACAATCATCTCTTACCTACTTACCCCATATTTACTCTTTATACCTTCTTTAGTTGTCACTGGGACGTGTTGGCGAGAAGATCTTATGCGGAGCTGACGGCAAGCGATCTGTAAAAAAACGTTGATTTCTTTCCCCAACAAGGCATCTTGCTCTTCTGCAAATGCCGAGCTAAAACATTTTTGCCGTGATCGTCTTTAAAAATTTTAATTTTTCTTAATTAGAAATCTTACAGCTTCCATATAGGTGGAAGTGGTCATATAAGTGGAAACTCTGTGTGGAATAAAAGGAATGAAGAAAAGGTGTCAAAAAATTTTATATACGGAATAATTTTTTTTTATATATTCTTGTTTCCTCGTAGTTTGTCCACTGATATAATAATAACAGTGAAAAGCCAACAAAGAATTTGAACTTTAGTGTTTTGTGTTTTCTTAATCACGAAGAATGGTTTGAGTCAAGTGGTAGCTGTTTTCTTCATCTTGTTGCATATTTCGTTTTGATCTGTTGTGTGAGTTGGTGATTTGCAAGAGGAAATTCGTGTGTACTTGCAAAAACCAGTTTTACTGCTTCGTTTGCAGAATATTTTATCTTGAAGGACCGGAGAGAGGGGACGAGAATCAGGAGAAAACCCAAAAAGAGGTTTTGACCATTTTCCTTCCTACGAGTTTTTCTTTATAGTTGATTAACTGGCTGCCTGCACACACACACCTGAAGAATACATTTTGGTATCAAATGAAAATGTCTTTAATGTTTTACGTGCATTATAATCATATGCAGAAGATGTAGTCCCGTCACCGACAATAATTTTCTTGTCGGAAACTCTCTGGCTTTGTAATAATAAATTGCCATCAAGAACCGTTTCAAATTGTGCATTGGANAGAAAACCCAAAAAGAGGTTTTGACCATTTTCCTTCCTACGAGTTTTTCTTTATAGTTGATTAACTGGCTGCCTGCACACACACACACCTGAAGAATACATTTTGGTATCAAATGAAATGTCTTTAATGTTTTACGTGCATTATAATCATATGCAGAAGATGTAGTCCCGTCACCGACAATAATTTTCTTGTCGGAAACTCTCTGGCTTTGTAATAATAAATTGCCAACAAGAACCGTTTCAAATTGTGCATTGGATGAGGGACCTCACACCTAATTTAATTACGAAGAAGCCTTGAGAAAAGGACGTGTCAATAATAAATACTCCGAAAAGGGGTTTAAAAAATTGAACTGATTTGATGGGTTATGTGCGTAAAGCATATTACTTTTAAGATATTTTGTGAATGTGATGATGAGCTGATGGTTAATTGGACTGTTTTGTGACCTCAGTTTTTATGTGTGATTAGTGGCTGATAGGACAGTCCATTGTAAAAAAAGTGTTGAATATAACGCGTTTATTACATGCAAAATTCTTCTTGGCGAATGAATGAATGACATATATTGAAGGAAATCTTGGGAAAACGGGTGAACAAATCTTAGGATAATTTCTTTTCTCAATGGAAAGTATTTAACTCTTCAAAGTAACGACAATGCAATTTTTAAGACTTTCCGTGTTCCTAGCCATTTTGGCTTTCTCAGTCACTTCAGGTAAGCCTACTTATTTTATTGTCTAATCAAATTGTCATATTTTTGGCCTAATTTTCAACACGAGGAACTTGAATAGATGTAGAAATTATGGTGGAAATGAATCATAGTGGTCACTTGTGATCTTTATCGATCTGCATTTTTATCGCGTCCAACGTCCAGAGAACAAAGACCTTATAGACCACTGCGTGATGAGTAGGCATCGGTGGTGAAAGGTTCATTGCAAATTTTGTCTTTAACTCATGCCATTATCAAGTTTTGATTGTAATCTAATCCCAGGTATCATTATACTGTCACTGTCAACGTCAATATAAAGGGTTTAAAAAATACGACGTCATATTTAAAGGACAGGAAAACGGTAGCAGCTCTTTTATTTATGTGTGCTGTTAAGTACAAAGAAAATTACAAATGATAATTTTCCGATCGTGTGATCCAACATCATCATAACTATACCTCTTTATCCATTTATGGTAATGGTAAATGGTAATGCGTGAGGTTATAAAAACTACAAATGCACCCTACACAATTGTAATTGTCTTTAAATTAAAGTTTCAAGCTCAATGAAATTGGCCATAATTTAACCATTGAAAAGAACATTATTCATTCTATTTTTGCCGCACATGTGTATACTCTGCAACAGTCACAAAGCGATCTACCTGTCAAACGCCAGTGGAAGAAGAAGTTTGTTACACTACTCACCTTCTTATTTCCTTCTTATGTGCGCCCAGAGAACAAGGTTCAAATTACAGCCTTCGGTTTGCGTTCACATTAACTTCAAATTATTCAGGAATTTCTCTGGCACATGCTACTAACAGCCTATCTAAATATGCTTTGTTGAGGCAACACATTATTATGCACACATGCAGGTAATTGACTTTCGTGACAGCAATCGTATTCAAAGTCAGCATAAAAATATACTTAAAGTCAAAAGTCAAGGCTTAAAGTTTCACTTGCTTCATGTATAAAAGTATACATATTATTGAGCAGTGAACTCCTTGTTTGTCTGTTGCAAGGATAATACGTGGGAAAATCTCTGAACCCATTTCTACTAACACCGTAAAAATCTTGGCTTCTATTTTCCGCTGCAATGTTCCTCCTTCTTCGTATTGCATTGTTGTGAAGGCTGTCATGTCAGTATTCATTTTGTGGAGCTTGTCGGTGGTGTGGCGGTTAGTTACGCGTTACGCATTTTGAGAGAGAAACATGAAACATTGTCGTTATTATGATGATGACGATGATTACCCGGATAAAGCTTTTCAGGTCTCAGGAGAATGAATGAAGTTATAGCTTTAGTAAGCTTATGGAAAAGATTTGCAAGAAGATTGCGATCATGAATATTAAAATGGTAAAAGTGAGCGCTGAATTACTTTGCAGTTAACAGACACGAGGAGAATTAAAGGAGAAAAATAAGGTTATTTACATGGCAAGTCATGTAAGAAATTGTAAACTCTTAATTTCAAAGCAAGTTAAAATTCTGAGAGGATGTACATACTTTATATATATTTACATAAGCTTTGAGAGTCATCCATCGTTTAAAAAAGTTTAAATGTCACTTTTCATTTCTTAATCTCATTCCGGATGAATAATGAAAATGAAAACAAACAAGCGGATTTTTGTTTCGAGATAGTTTTTTCTGCTTCCTTGTATGTAATTTTTAGTAATTTTCATGCAAATATTTTATAACGCGTGTATGCTCTCATCAGAATTAACAATTGCTAAATTTGGAGTTGTTTGCATACATATTTGAAATTTGTAATAGTTTCTTCAGCTAATTGCGTAGTTTGGAAGCAGGGTTCGAAAGACGACGAATATGAGATGATAAGAAATTGTTGAATTTCTTGCTTGGGTCTTTGAGACATGCCCAGAGCCCATCCCTCTGATAACGGAAAGGGAAAAAATCACTGGAATATATACATTTATACATGTGTATTTTTTTCTTTACATCAGTTTGTACACCTGTCTAGAGTTCAAATTTTGTCTATTTATAACAAACATATTATACGAACCACTTTCTTACCTATGCATATAAACAAGGGAATCTGCATAGCTTACAATTAGTGAACTTTGAATGTCTCTTCTTGCTGTACAATGACACTGGTGACAAGTGGTGACAGAAATACGCAACCTTTCCGGACTTGTTAACAACGGAGCAGCTAACAAGTCAAAACATTTAGCTTATCACATCGAATGAAAACAAAAAGTACAAGTTTTGGGAGACATAAAAATGCTGTTTCCTTTTCACAGACAGCAAAGTTTCTCTTTTTATTTAAACAATACTTTATTTATGACATACTTCATGCAGTCGGTTGTTGATATACATACATATATTTTCCTTCTTCCTTTCAGTTAATCCTTTTCGTTATTCAGTTTCATAGGGTTTTCCTAAGAAAGAGACCTACGGTTCTTGTTGTATAGACTGTTGACATTAGTTTAGATTTTTATTTGGCACTTTTGGCAGAAAGTCTCCTCCTTGTTAAAGGGTTTATTTTTTGAAGATGACGATAATGCCACATAATGCCCTGTTATATACCTATCTATGTAAAAAGATATTGTGTTCAGATGTCAAACAATTCTCAACTCTCATTTTCTCTGACAAATGTCCTCTCTACTGATATTTTGGTGATTTAAAAATTATACGTGAATCGTATAAGTGATGTGATAGCTTCGGTAACCCAAAGAACTACANGCAGAAAGTCTCCTCCTTGTTAAAGGGTTTATTTTTTGAAGATGACGATAATGCCACATAATGCCCTGTTATATACCTATCTATGTAAAAAGATATTGTGTTCAGATGTCAAACAATTCTCAACTCTCATTTTCTCTGACAAATGTCCTCTCTACTGATATTTTGGTGATTTAAAAATTATACGTGAATCGTATAAGTGATGTGATAGCTTCGGTAACCCAAAGAACTACAAACTTGTGTGTGCGTGGGAATTACCTGCACTTTCTAGTACTGTTATTATGAGACCGATGACGTTTGATTCAAAGTTCAACTTGAAACGATCTGTTTACCGGTATTACGTACAAAAGTTGGCTCACAAGAATGTAAAAAATGTGGACACACGTAACGTAACATTAGTTATATTTCTTTAAAAAACTGAAAGCCACAAAGGTACTCGTCATAATTAGCGCGTACCTGACAAAGTCATACATACATTTTCCATTAATTTACTTACCACCGTGTGTGTGTGGTTTGGTAGGTAGGTACCTAAGGTTGGATAAGTTGGTGAACTCATACTGTTAAAATTAAATTCAGATCAGTCAGTTATATAAAAATCAGTACAAAAGTCATGTTCAGGGATTCAGCAGAAAGAGAAACTGTCTTGAAATTCACTTAACACCACCAGAATGAATGCAAAAGATTTCATCGTGACATCCCACTTTATAATAATGAGAGCTCGTTTATTTGGTCGTGACAGGGTAATTGGTTAGGCCATTTTTAACTGTCTCATAAAAAAAGGTGATCGCAACTTACACTTTTAGCACCTATCACCCCTTTTGCATGGTAAAAATATATATAGAACATTGTGGACAATAAAAATGCAGTAACGGAAAATGTGAGAAAGTATTAAAGAAACTATATAATGGAACACGTAATAATGTTCAATCGTTAATAAATCAAGTTAAAATGCAAAAAGCTTTCACTGAACGAAGGTGACGCAGAGATGCGTTGTTTGCCTGTAGGTATGACTCATGACTCAGAGTATTCCGGAAGCGGAACTGAAGTATTTACTCATCTGAAAAGGAATGAAAGAAACGTTGTTTTGAATAACAACCATTTTTATTACCACTTTTTGTGACACCGGGACTGATTTTGAAGTAATCAACCATGTTTGTCTGTTTTAATGAGTTATTTGGAATTTTACGCAACATCTCATTTTCAAAGATGATAGATATACCTATGCAAGGTTGTGGTTTTGAAGAAAGTGAAATGACGAACATGACCGTGTCACTTACTTAATAATAATGAGAATTTTAATTTCTAGTTCTTGACAGCCTCCTGAATTACGTAGAATCGTTAACGTGCAGGTGCAAAAATGTCATTTTTATTATGAATAATGAATTATGTGACGGTACTCTTCGAGAGTTTTTTTTTGCGTCCTTTTCACTTTTTCAACGAATTTTTAAGTGCTTACAAAGAGGATCATAAAATGTGATTATGAGAGTAAGTAAGTAAGTATCAGTGATGAGTCTGTTACTCTTCTTATCATATTGTTATTTTACTTTTATGTATGTCCCGTCGTAATTATCTCTAATTACTGAGGTGGTAATTCGACAGTAATCTCACATTTCTAAAAAGTAGTATAATGCATGAATGAATTTCAATATACATTTTCGACTTCTAAATTGTCATTGCGAAAGTGAAGGTAGAAATAGAAGGTACAGAGCAAAGACAAAAACCTTCTTGTCTAGTCGTCACTAATCGCGGGTCGCTTCCTTTTACAGCATCTTTAAAAAAATTGTCATTTGTCATTTTATAAAACACACGCAGCTCTGTCCCCTGCAAACTTTCCTTTCCATTTCCTTGTCGTATTGTACATGCTACACTATAATTAAGAAATTTTGTCTACTTTATATTGCCTATTAATTTCACAGTTAGCCTTATCACAGCCGACAAGTATTGATCAATTGTACAATGTCTCTCACTTACATTACATTTTTATACCACTCATTTCATTTGCATCTCAATTTCCAACATTTCCGATTTTTTAAACAGTGACGGGTTCAATAGAAATACTGACTTGACATTGCGGAGGAAAAACCTTTTCGCACTTTTACTATTTTGCCTTGTAATTTCCATGTTAGGTTTAATCGGTTATTCACACCTGCTCATGACTTCAATTTTCATGCAAATGCATGCAAGAAATGCAAATGGGAATCGCATATTGTTAATAAACTTTCATCGTGACAGTAGCAATAAACATCGAAGAGCCGCCTCCACATTAAATATTTTTTTTACCTTTTGCAACAACAATGAATACCACAAAGACAGACTACATTATAACAGAGTGTGATTTTCTACGGTATATATACAGTGGGACTGACCATAACAATAAGTTTTTCATCTGTCATCATGTGCTACCAAAAAACGAAATCTGATGTGTGTCCGTCGAGAGGGGATGAGCGCAGTGAAAGCATGAAACAAAAGGAATGAATGCCTCTTTTTGCAGAACATAATGACGTGTGGTTTCTGCTGGCTTTGTTAATATTATAATTTCTTCTGTTGAGCAAGCCAAATTTGCCAATCATTTAATATTGGAATAATTTTATAAGTTGTATGTATTTATTTAGAAGTGAAATGCATATTTATTGATAGTGAATACTATTGACTGTATGCACATTGCTCATACTGTGCTTCCCGTTACATAGACAAAAAAATAGGTACATATATTTTATGCTTATCATATCAACACACGTTAGGAAAAACAACAAAAGTGTTTGTCTCGGAACATAGAACAGTAAACTAAGCTGAAAATTACACGTTGCAGATAAATATGTTTAGTAGAACGACTACTACGGCTATAGGTCAGGAGAAGATTGTTTATTCCTCTTGGTCAGTTTCTTCTTTTACAAATGTACAGAGGGATGATGGGATGTCTCAGGCGGTTGTGATATTTTGTGTGAACACAATCAAAGTACAAATATTCATCCCCACCCCCTCTTTATGGTACAGCATATTAAAAAACGTAACGTATAGTCTAACTAAATGACTCACGCATGCTAGTCCAAAAAGTAAAATTAAGTTTACAGATTGATCTTCTTGATTTTCCAAGTATGTACAGAATGTTGATGAATATTGTATACATGTTCGTAGATGCTGCAATGTATATACATGTACGTATATTTTGTGTATCACACATCGCGTAATAATATAACGTTTATTTTCAAAAAAATGCATTCACCTGCATCGACAATGATGATAAGCATAACATCCACGAGATAGTGGTAAATAGACAGCACAATACACATAAATCTTCCGCGTGTGGAGAAGAAAGTTGAGCTGAGTGAGAGGAAGATCTTTTCGTTATTATTATTTTTATTGTTATTCTGCGATGAAATTGAAACACGTATATTTCATGCTCCACTCGCACAATATAGGTATATCCCTTTCGCGTTCCTCTCGATATGGCCTTGTCCGATATAAATATGCAGAGAAAAAGCATTTTCACAAACTTTAAAGGAATGCATACGTACATATGCGTATATATTCATACGTCTATAACTCATCAACTTGATTTTGTTCTCTTATATTCAATTTACTTTACTATACACCAAGATCTTATAATACGTTACGTTAGTTTATATGCACAAAAGCACACGATCACCTGCATAAAGGGTTGATTACCTGCTGATGCCTATAGTTGTAATAATGCGTTATTTTATAGCTTTAAAAGTAAAATGAACGGGCTTTGCTCTCTCATGTTGTATATTGGCTCATATAATGTTTGCTGTTATTTGTTACAATTTATCTGTATATATGAAATGATGTTTACGGTTGCGGCTACTATAAAACTGACTAGACCTGCTAGTTTTTCATCCATCTGCAGTAGAAAAAGTAACAGAGGCAAAATGTGCAACAGGTAACGAACGTTGTTACAATATT
>JAHZMV010001852.1:0-11494 GCA_027743765.1 Coecobrya sp. COE2
TTTCAAATGCAGACACTAACCCCACTTTCTTGATAAAAGTTTGTTACCTTATCGTTAGCAGTAGCTTTTCATGTCACAGTATAAAATTCATGGATGTCCCCGGAAATGTTAATCGTACGATCATTAAAAAATATATTCAGCATTTTTAACCTACTCAATCATCCAACCTGCATTTTCAACCGTCTGCTACTCATTTAAACGGCCTTATTTATCAAAGTTGTTTTTCGTTTTCATTGATGCATGTCTATTCATATACAGTAAAACAAAGCATCCCATCATCGAAAAACACGTGGTTAATATTTAGTTTACCACAACTGTTCTAATATTAAAGTTGCTTTGAATGCTCAATTTCAACAATGTTTTGGAACTGCAAGAAACAAGCTTTCTTTGTATACTTTTGTTGTTGTTTTACTTGACTGTTAAACATAGTTATCTGACAGTATAAACAATCTTGCTTTAAGCCTGGTAAGAGAAACTGCCACAAAAATAAAATCAACCTGCATGATAGCAGTTAATAACTCTGAAAAATCAGGAAGCAGTGTTTTGTAAAGAAGACACCGATAAGAGGATTGAAGATTTTGCTTGCAAAATAAATAGAGATTGGAAAAGTAATGGGAATGGCTTAAAGGCAAACAACCAATTGAACAAAAAAACTGGACCAGAAGAAACTACTACAAAGTGAGTAATGGTTACGCTACGGATCTCTTGAAAATCACAAGAGCAGTTTATATAGTGTATATACACTTTTACAACCAGTTTTAGCAAACATCGTGGCATGATAAATATAATAGGATAGTTTTGTTATGTAACATGTACATAAAAATGCATTTGGTTTGTTCCGGAATACTTTCCCAACAACAAATTACGAAAGCAAAGAGCCAAATTTTTCACCAGCAGAATACTAAAGTATATGTGGATGAGGATAGTAATAGGAAAAAGGAAGGGCAGTATAATAATTGTTTTTGGAACTAGAGGAAAAGACAACTCCTCCGAAAGTTTGAGGCGATGTTTGAAATTTACAGCTAGATTTTTTCTGGCACAGTCCCACAACAGTCTGCAAAAGACCATACTGCTCGAAATAAGGATATAGTGTTGTCAAACATTATACATACCATGGCACAAGATGATTAAACGATGTCCACTACCGGTTTACAGTTTACTTCTAAATAATTTCCCAATAATTGCACGCGTGTACAAATTCACGACATTTCTGGTATCGAGACTTTTTGATGACATAAACATGTTCATGAATGAATGCACATACAGAGACATGAAGTCTGAATGCAAAAACACAAAAAATGCCTATGCCATCGTCCAAAAACAAAGCAGTTTGTATATTTACGGGAAAAATCAAGTCTGTGAGCGCTCATCAAATTCTATTTTCAAAGCAAAAATACCTGAATTGTAGCAGGCCATTGACATGTGAAAATTACTGTTGGCATGTACCGGATCCATGAGATCGGGGAAAATGTTTGGGTTACTGGACCGACACAGAGATGCGGCTGGAGCCGTCTTGCCGTACTGAGCCAACTGAATAGAAATTGTTGTCCCAGTTGGGCATCGGATGTTCACCCATTCCTCATCACAAGCTGCTTTTTGGTAAGTTCGTAACGTCCCGGATAAAAGGGCTGTGAAAAATAGCGGAAAAACAACATGTCAGCTAAAGGGGAAAACGTCATACATCTAAACACTGCTTATGGTTGTTGAACATTCATCTGTACTGACACTAAAACACCGTATCTTATTTCACCATCTTATACTTTTTCAAGTGGCTTCTTTCGTTACAAACAAAAATTCTAGTTCACGAGAGAAAAAATGCAAAAAATTGATAGAAGAGGGAAAGATAATTCTTTGCCTACTTTTCTCTACAACATATTTTNTGCAAAAAATTGATAGAAGAGGGAAAGATAATTCTTTGCCTACTTTTCTCTACAACATATTTTGTTGACCTACGAATACGGCTATTTTGTCTCATAATTATAGATATTTTTCATATTTATAACAAGAGTTGTGTTATGTGCGTTATAATAATAGTACATAATATATCGAAACAGACACATGCTATGCAATATTTTTATACTATATTCGAAAATGTTTTGAAAGATATTTTCTAAGCTATCAACATGTATAATTGATACATATATGCATAGATTGGGTTTCTTTTCTGGTTGTTTCATCCTTGCCACTTTTGCTTAAATCATCTTATAAGTATAGAAACTAGTGAAAGTCACTCCAATTCTGATTTGGCACAAGACCACGTCAAGAAGATCAGAGAATTGAAAACAACTAGCCAGAAAATGTACCCTTTGTAGCTGCCTACCATCCAGAAAATGCTTAATGTTTTGGGTTATTAAAAGAAGCTTTAACGGAATATGCACCGAATATTGCGTTGGACCGAGTTTTGGTTGGAGGGCGTAATTCAATTTTTTCTCTCTATTACCGAAAAATTGTACTGAAGTCAATTGCGTAAAAATAGATATTGATGTTGCATAAGAAGCTCTACAAACTATTCTGTGTAATTTCGATGTTCCATAATTTGCAGAAATCAGTACGATCACGTCAGGAAAAGATGAAAGTGATAACAATGAGAATATAATTTGTACATGTATCAAACACATGTAGTTGTTTTGCTGTTTCCAACCCAAGTTTATGTTTACAAAGCCTTACAAGAGCAATTACTCTGTCAAAATGTAACAATATATAAATATGAACGACTACTGGCCGACTTATAAAACATTTTCTAGTTTGCTTTTGTGACAAATATTTCCCAAATTTTTATGAAGGAACTTTTAATATAATGCCGAAATTCCATATCCTCACTAGAATTTGCTCCACTTACGCTTTTTGCTTCCAGCGCTTTGGGCCAACTAAAAACGCAATTTGCGCAATACTATACGTACATTTATTTACATACATAAAGTTTGATGAAATTCAATTCATGGGGTATATTTCATTTTGTTGTGCAATACATAATTTTAGAGATTATAAAATCATGAGTTTCTTATGAACATGGAAATAAGTATAAAACTAAATTATTAATAAATTCAGTGTAATGTAATTTTCACACTTTCTAATGAACCTTAAACTTCATTTTCGCTCTTTGATTATGCTCATTTAATAGTGTTGCTTTCACCCACGCTTGTAAACTGATACATGATATTTTTGAGTTATCGTGGAAAGAAACGTTAAATCTATAAACGCCAATTTTATATATCGAACTTCTTTGAAAGTGCTGGTAACGTCTCCTCTAAAAGAAAGTAATGCACCTAATGGTATTCACCATTTATATTCCAGTTGAATAAACTTCTCATAAAAACTTTCCCTCCTCGAGACTGGAATCTAGACCTTGTTCATCTGATTGGGATTTAATAAAGAAATGGATAACCAATTCTTTTGCGCTTCAAAACTAAACTATAAGAAGAAAAAGTGCCTTAAGCACTGTAGAAAGTAGAAACTATGCCTAACTTGTTTTTCCTTGAACAACTTGTGTCTATAGAGTTACCGTTACCGATATATTCATTACCAAGAAAAGATTTTCAAACGATATAGCAAGAGACTATTGGATAAGTCTTCGTACCACATCAAAGCAAGAGTTATTCGCAATTTCTTTCACCGAGGAACTGACGCCTCATCGTAAGTCATCCGATGGCAATATTCGTGAAAAATCTAAAACTTGAAAATTTCGTGACATTTGACCTACTTTTCTCTTTGGGCTTTTGATTTGAGACCGGAATACGCAGTTTCTATCATCACCGTCGTAAATTCATATTTAGCGTTCAACGTTTTTATGGTGGTTGGTTACAGAATATGATCCCCTCACGAAACCACCAAGACATGATATACCTTGTGATTTCATTGAATATTTTCTCCTGAACGCAAAATATTATTACAGTCGAAAACTTTTTTTTGCAAAAAAAAAAAACGTGTGACAGAAGGTGCCGGTGTGCGCGAGTTTACGTATTCATACTGGTACATATTTTGTGCATAACTCTTAAAATATTATATGCATGCACTGCAATGTGTCTTCCTTCAAAGCAATAATAAATGGTCGATGATCTGTCACACCAACAACAGATAAAATATACCCAGCACGTGTGCGTAACTCTGTCAAAGATAGATGGAAACCGATTTTGCCATGATTTGTGAACCGTCTAGGAGAACCAGTTTGTCCCCAAAATGAAAGTTTTTCTGCATAAGCCGAAAACAGTGCATACCACAAAACCATTATCTTAAACAGAACACATGTACGTATTTCATAACGAAAAAATATTTGCACGTTGGACACTACATTTACTGCAAGTGTCGATATATATACTACACAAAAGAGAGAACTGTTTCACCTAGCCTACTTGAAAAACTTCCGATCTAGTGAAAACTAGTGAAAAGTCAGCAAAAGAGAATCAGAGTGGCAAAAAGTCAAATAATAAGAAGATAGAAGAAAAACCAATTCCTAGAACAAGGCAAGATAAAAAGTATTTGACTGAATGATTCGAAAATATTAAAGGGGAAAAGGATGCAAAACATAAAATATAACATAAAATGTAGCACGAGAAGAACCAAGAAATTGTACTTTTTCTCTCACAAAAGTAAGTTATCAAAATAATTTTACCTAACGCGTTTTTAAAATTTATTTAAAACATATTATATTACAGGATCCTCTATTAAATAAAACATACATAAAACACCGAATATGAAGAATACAATAGTATTAATATTAAGTGGTGTGGACAAAATGTAAATAAAGAGGTCTTTCTAGATTTCCTGAATCATGAATGAATTCCCATAAGAATTATAATACCTATGCAATTTTAAAGTAGAGACGATAAGCCAGATTTAGGATTTTTACATAAAAAGATCCTTCATGAAAGGATTCGGTAAACCGTTATAAACAGATCAAAGTGTTGATATACAAAGATGTATGTATTTAAAACATACGTCGTAATTTTAAACAGGCTCTTGCATAACTTGACAGATTTACATTTGCTACTGGTATGAACAAACTTTTTATTCTAGCAAATATAAAATGTGAAAACATTCCAGGAAGCCTTTTTGAATTTACACAAATTGATTGATTGTATGTATGTTTTTGAACAAAGGTACAACAATCCTGCAGTGGTGAAAATCATTTTACCCCAATGTAGATAAAGGATGCTTCAATAATTTCAAGTAAATACCTTGTACGTATTTCCCCACATTACATACATATTTTTATCAACTAAACATATTAAACAATGTTTCAAGGTTTTTATTTTTGTGTGAAGCCACATGAAAGTAATTTTATATAGAAATATTTTAGAAAAGTGCGCAGTTATTTTTGTCTGTTGTCTGGTATTTGCACTTCAAAAAAGAATCAAAAAATGCTTCTTCTCCAAGGTTTAAACTCAAATGCAATAATTTTGTGCATATTGCATATTATTATCTGCTGCAATCTTTCTTTTTACGCGGAATCATGTACTTATTTATGCATGTACCTATATAGATACACATACGTTATTACTATTACAACATGTGGTATCTGACTCGTTTTATTTTATTATGGTTAAATATGAACTAGCAAGCAGTCATTTTAATCATTGAAAACCCCGTAGGTTAACATCGGATCTGACAATTTGAGCCACTACCATTGCGATTTTTTCAAGTCATCATGTTTCCCTTCACATCTGAGCCCAAATTCTGGATACATCTGAGTAAGCATTTCTACTCCATTTAGACCTAGTTGAAAGAATTTCCATCAAATCTGACGAGAAAATGCAAACTCTATGAAGCATCTGTGAGAGAATTATGTGTACTTTCAAGTCTATTTGCAAACCGACTGACTCACTGACACATCCCCTTTTATATAACAGCACACTCAATTTATATACAACAATTAAATACGAGCATTATGTCACTACTCTCTTTCATCTAGAGAGTATTTCATTTCTGCGTTTCCAAATACGAACATCAATCTAAACTTTATAATTTTACGATTTATCCTTGTGCTAAAGAAAAATATTAATACTGAAAAGAACTATCTCGACGTTTCTAAAATGAAGCGTATTATCATCTTGCTAACGTCGCTCACCTACTAGTACATAAATAAATGCGATGTGAACTGAATTTTGCATATCACAGCACCAGAGAGCGAGGACACAAATGATGTTTAAGTAAATATTTTTGGTAGAGTGTGTGAATACCCTATAGAAAGGAAGACCAATGGGGAAAATGGTATAAGTCCGCTTGGTTGTTGTCCTTTGCTTTGTTCGTTAGGTACACACACGACTCGGGAGAGCTCTAATATTTTTCCTTCTGACTTCCCTTGCCTTGCGTTGCCGTTAATTACTTTGACTGGTCTATATTTTAAAAGTGAAAGCTTATATACACCTAGGAAGATGGCACGACGTCAGACATCAGCTTAGAAAGTATAGGAACTACCGGATAAAAACAAGGTAAACTTTCCCTTCTTTGTAGTATTTATATAGTAAACGTATTAGTGTACATTTAAGCTTCCAGACACACCAGTCTCTCCGCGGGTACATCTCTGTAGTTAGATGTGGTATAGGTATAGCTTATTCGACAGATCACTTAAAACAAGACATACAGAGTCTTTTTCATTCCCCCTGTCTTCCTTGGTCAGGATTTATGTCGGAGGAGCAACAACGATGAAGCAGACTAGGAAGAAGACCGAGACCAGAGAATAAGAATGAAAGGGTTAGTGCTACTTTCTCCTATTTTCTTTACACACGTTTTTTGTTGGTGCAATGGTCTCACACAAACATACAAACACAAGCTCTTAAAAGTGAAAATGGTTGTTGAAAGAAAACCAACAAGGAGGAAAAAATATATTATGCGTTTGGCTTAAACGAATGAAACACGTGCTTTCCCTTTGCCCCTTAAAAGGCACTACATATTCTCATTTTCTTTGTTAAATTATTATTATTATTATATAGCTACCTATTATAAATGTACATCATGATATGTAACGTAAAGTCAAAGCGCTATATTCTTGCACCACACTTACGCTTAACTTTTACATTTATGAAGAGACATGGCTCTGAGTATTTTCGCACAATATTATTTCGCGGGACTATCTACTCACTCCTACGCTGGAACTGTGAAGCTTTCCGTTTCATTACAAAAGTACATATGTGCAAAGCCATGAAGTCATGTTGTGTATGATATGTTTTGCCTGCTTTCTCATCTCGTTTTCCGTATAAATAAACGTACACTCACACAGAGACAGAGAAAATGTGTGTGTTTTTATGTGGGAAACCTATTAAGCCTTCACCAAAGTTATAGAATGTCATCCTTTAACTTTATTACCTCTTCACATTACACATTTTATATGGGAACGTATATAAGAATAATGCGTTCTCTCTTTCTCTTACTTTCGACCGTAAGTACCGGAACGATATGGTCTTTGCGAAAAACTAACAGGAAGTATCAAGAGCTAAAAACATGTTACAGAGTATAAATAGGGAAAACACATAAAATATAAAGTTGTACATGACCTACAAAATATATAAAAGTAATAGATGCTAGGAGAAATAATACAGCAATAACAATAATAATAGTACGTTGGAACCATACTACAAACGGGAACGGGATAGTGTAACGTGTGAGTGAACTTCCCTCCGTACGTTCACATAATCCAAAGGAGAGAAACTTTTCAAAACTATCATCATCATCCCGCCGTCATTGCTACCAAAATGCCAACGCCACCACCATCAAGACCACTTCTACTTCCATTGCTCCTTGTGTGCTTATCGCTGGTTACAAGGAATAACTGATTCGCTCGTCTAGCAATGGGTGAAACCACGACGGGCAGAAGAGTGCGACAATGAAGAAGAATAAGATGAAGACTCTGAAGATGAAGTGCAAGCAGAAGAGCCCACAAAAGTCTTACACTTTTACCAGACAAAGCTATAATTCCAAACAGCAACATGGGAATTTTACTCAGCGTTGACTCTAACTTTTTTGTCTCTTCATTGGAACCTAGATACTTTCATGATGTATATCAAGATGAGAAAAGTGGTATAATATGTAATATAAAAAGTAACAATAATAAAAGGGAAGGAAGAGGAAAACTGAGAGGTTTGAGGAAGAATATACGTAGTAGTTACAACAAACTCATCATCCTTATCCTAAAGAGAAAGTAGCACCATTTTCTCCGTTGCTTCCTCTCTGTTTATAAACTGTAACTGGATGTACATTTACATGTATAGTAAATGATACAAAGAAGACGAAGTGCTCCTCACGAATAGGTCTGCACGGAAGGACCCCACATAAATATCAGGGATGCCAAGCGAAAAGAAAAAGAGGCAACGCTCTTTTCCCACCCTGTCACCAAAAACACACAAAGATAAACTCAAGACATGCATGTACAGAGATAATATGGTTTGTTGCAGTATGGAGTTAAGTAAAGAGAGCAACTATTATCTTCACTTCCTTCTTGGTTAATTCCTGGAGATGGATATACATGCATAACAAGTTTGCACGTACGGTTGAGAGTAGAATATAAAGTAAGGAGTGAAAAAACCTAAATACCCAGTTTTAAGATGAAGACGCGTGTGTGTTGTCTTATGATACACTAGAAACATAACGGTTTACATAATACTTGCCCACTTAATTCCCCTCGGTTTTTTTTCAAAACTTTTTTTATCCAACCCGACAAAAAACGTACGGAAAAGAGAAGAAAATGAATGAATGTTAAGTTGTGTTTTTCTCTCTTTTTTACAAAGGAAACTGCGTGGGTAGATGACGATGATTAAACATACAAGAACCACGCACATGATCGTTGTTACATACTACATCCTACTAGTATCTACAACGTGGATATGATGTTAACTCACTTCAGTTTTGTTATTTTCAGTCCGTTTCAGTGATCATGGTGTTTAAGTGCTGACGTGTCACTTAACTACTGCTATCCAACTACTTGATGACAATGTAAAAAGTAGACGGGAGAAAAACGATTAAACTTTGTCCAAGATCCGGTAAAGAATATTTTCTACTGGTTGGGTGTCGGAATCGTCCACTCTTTCTCAGCTCCTTTCCGTGGAAAATAGTTTCGCTCAAGTGGAAAATTACCTACCTGAAAATCCATTATCCAGTCTTGAAAGGTGTTTGAACCTACCTACACATTTCATTTCTTATAATAAAGATTGTTGAGATTCCATCAAGTCCCGTTATAAAACCTCAAAATCACCTCTGCACTCTCTGAATGGTGAAATGAATGAAAGTTTATTGCAAGATGATGATGATGATCATGGTGGTAAGACCTCACTATTTATATATGCTCATGGTTAAAGATTCAGGATTCGCATACGACGTATTTCATATACTCATAAAATGAGATAAAAGGGCGTTTGGAAAGGTGTTTAAAGTACGTCGGTAAGTATATATTTATATTATGCATGCAAACAAGACAGTTTGACACGACCCAACCATGAAGAAAGCTAGGAAGAGGGAGAGAGAGAGAAACGGCCAAAGTAAGTAATAAACTCCTTTTGAATGCTTCCTAAAGGTTTTCCATCTTCTTTTATATCACCAAACCATCCATTCACCATCTTCATCATCATCATTGTATCTCATTCTACCAAAAGCTTCACACTGTAGCTTGTCTGACACAGTAGTAGGCATGCATGCTTGCCCCTATATATTTTCTTTCATCCTTCTCCTGTCAGTAGGTTCCAACGAGATTATCTTTTTTTTGTGCTGAATGAAGGAAGATGCCCAACTATCCGGGAACAGTTTTCTCTCTCAATTTCGACGTGCAATGTGTTTCTTCATGCATTTAGTATACTACTACGTACATGTCAACCTATTTTGCTCTTAAAGTTGCACTCCTTTATGTCCATATTTGCAGATGGATAGGATGAGACTGACTATACGTACTCTTATTCTCGTAATAGAGAACGACACCGTGAAAGGAATGAGTCGAATAGGAAACTGTGTCATAAGGACGTGATCAAAGGATTGGGAATATAAATCACGGTTTAATTAATCGCTTCAGACTATCTTTTGATGGTCACACAAGTCAAACTGCTAGTGTATATGATGATAGTCAACTAGCTGCCGTATTCTTTTCCGTTTATGTACATGCACGTATTTTGCGAGAGTCAAAGAGCTAACAAGTCTGTTAAAATGTGAAGAATGGCTTTAAGTTTTTCGCACAAAAAGTAATGTAAAGCGAAGGAACAAAATGAATATATTGGGTAGTGGGTAATGTAGTGCCAGCAAAGCACTACCGTCCGACCATCTCGAAAACTCTTCCTGACTTGGTGCCCATCTTCTGCTGGCAGTAAGGAGGACGTTCGTTGTCGTCCATATCGTTTATTTCCTTCCTTGCCTAGAACCACCGTAAATGCTGTAACCTCTTTACCATTACAAACTACAATAACATGCAAGTACGAATACAGCCACCGTCTTGAAGAAATTGCAAGTTGTTCCTGCTCGAATTCTACTCACGCACGCTTAACATTAAAGAATTTATTAAGGTCTGCTGAGATTTACAATCCCGAGAAAGATCCATCGAACAAGTTTATCCTTCTTTACTTTGCTGTGGTCATGCATCCTCCCATTCTGCTTTCTCCAACTCAGTTTTCATCCGTTCAAGTCGAATTATACCGAATATATGGCATAAAGAGAATATACATCTGTAATTTATTAGAAGTTAGCAGTGCAGCTACTTGCTTTACCGACGCTGACCGTCTATCTGTCACCAATCCTTATCCTTATTATTAGGCAATATCTCGATTGATTTCCTGTCAAATCAATCCACAATGGAGAAATTGTAATGTTTCACAATTGTGATGCCTCAATATTTTCAATGCATTATTTTTCAGACGCGGGTATATATTCTAGTTGGTATTTAGATGCCATGTTTCAAAGGAATGGGTTGTCCGTCCTGAGTAAATGAGCTTCCATGACTTGAAGCATCATCCTCGAAATAGACTATTTATTATAACCCAACGGACATTCAAGGCATTCAATATCTAGCTTAGTGACACAATTTCAGCGCTACTTTTACACTTTGTGGTACTGTAATATGTTCAAGGCGTATTTACCAACAATGCAATAAGATGTGACGACCATGATCATCAGCGTAACAAAGCAGTCATTTTATAAAGTGTATATTATTATCATCATTCACATAAACGTATAAATTCGTAATATGCCTATGCCATGTATACTACAACATCATTTTATATTATTTCACATTTACTCACACCATCACTTCAACAATCTACGACGACGGACGGGCAGCAGATAAAGTTCTCGCTGCTTCTGAGCCGTGAGACTTGAGAGGTCATGTGTTTTGCCATTGTACTTTAGTTTCAGTACAAGAAGCAAGCAACGATATTGGAATATAACGGATTAATATGTATATAAACTGTGGTCCGCTACTTTCACTTTACCAAAGCGTTTATATGGCAAAGACCATATCCCAAAAGCTTAACCACAAAATATAGAGCCATCACATCCCAATTTTGGAAAAGATGATACCATTCTTTCT
>JAHZMV010001853.1:0-17682 GCA_027743765.1 Coecobrya sp. COE2
AAATGCTTGGAATGCAGTAGGCGTGTGCTATTTCCTTAAACTCGAGTATATGTACATGTACGTACTTTCATCTTTTCTCAGGTCGAGGGTCAACACAAAAGTCTTGTCGCCAAAAAATTCTACAATAAAAAGGTATGCAATGTTTAAATGTTGTCTGCATCTATGAAAATATTAAAAAAACATACATATTTCTAAGGAATCGAGGTTGAGGACGAGGATTCCTCTAATTAGAAGGAATGTGGTGCATGGCTGAAAGAGTAAAATGACTCCACACACCTAACTGCATTTGGTTGCTTAAAGATGAAAAAATAGTTTTGTTTTGTTTTGACTTTACGATCTCATTTGCTAATGATCACATTACAAATGATATTATGTCCACCCTGAAGCTACATACCCAGATATCAATGTGAATAGAGGGTCATAAAAAATCAAGTACCTTTCTTTTGATTCTTGGAACTTGTGCCTAGAAATGAAATTGAACGACCTCGTCTTTTCCTCATGAAAAATGATTAAAAAATTCCTCGATTCATTAGAAGGAATATGGATGGCATACAACAGACGAATAAGATGAGGTTTATGCCTCTTTGAAAAAAATGATTGACTGTTTATTTCTTGCAAAGTATATAACAAGGTACCTTGCATTCTTTAATCGTACTATCCGGTTTTCACATCATCATTGTTATTGTTTGTTACACTCAATTATTTTCCGTTACTACCGTCTACTGTCGAGACTTTGTAATCCTTGAAATGAGCAAATCTATCTCGTGAGCAAACTGTTGACCAATGCTAGAACACCAAGAGCAGAGTTGATTGATAGCTACATCATAGAAATCTCCGTCAAATAGCTGAAGAATGACTCATCCGCATATTTTCTGTAATTTTAGAATATTTAGATAACTGTATTAGTATATAATTGACAAGGGAAAAAAGAAAATGACGTGTGTGAACTTTTTAAAACAAGACACGCAACCAAGTAGGCATGAAAATACCTCCGCGTTTTGTATGTTTTTGGAGGATTGGTATATAGCAATTTAAGATTTATGACATTAAAAAAATAATTTCATGTTTATTTTTGTTTCGTTAACCCTTCTTTGAGCAGTCGCATGAGGATCGTCTAAGTCGGCTTAATACCATGGCCAAGGAAGCCGCTGCTGCTGTAAATGAAGCTGGAGCTAGACCGGTCCGTTTGTAATTATATGATAATTCTGATTAATTTTACAAATGCGATTGACAGCGTTATTACTTGGTTCGTTTTTTTTCTTTAGGAAATCAATCCATTCCTACAAGGCGATAAGCTTCCCATTGCTGCCAAGAAAGGAAATCACGCCCTCGTTTCTTAAAAAGCCACTGGATCAACATCCGTTTACAGCGGAATACGTTAAGTGAACAATTATATTTTTCATTTTCGTAATTACCTTTATAATTTTCTAATTGACGGCATAAACAAATTGTTCCTGAATTCCTATAATTTGTCTTATAAATATTCAAGGATTTTCCGATTTATTATACATTATAAGGTTAATATTTAAATCGGTATAATTAGGAGGATTAGGACATGATATACGAAAAGCGATAAGCAAAATTTAATTGATCGAAATCGTAAATATATTATATATTGTATATAAAAGTTATTTTTACGTTAGGACTAAAATCTGTTTAAACATGTTTCAAAATTCTTGTGAGTAAGCTTTAAATGTTGTGTATTATATGCATTATACCTTATATCATCATCACGTACAGTTTTAAAGAATTGCATTACTTGTTAAATTTTATTTCAACATTTTTTCTTGAATTTCAAATAAATGTACCTGCTCTCATTCGTTTATTTAGAAAATTTAAACCCATTGAATACTAATATGATTCTATTTGCGTTGATGACTTGCTCATGGGGTGACGTAAAAGCAAATTTCATGTTGCATAAAAATAATAATGAGATTTTTACGCAGGATAGTAAAGAGAAGCGTCAGAAAGGTGATGTGGTGGTGGTGATATGGTAGCGCCCATTATTATTACATTCCTCCTCCACTCTTCTTTATTCTTGTTATTATTATTGCCCAAACAATCTCTAGCTGCTTATCTAAGCCTTCTAGCAACAACAATGAATAATGTCGCTCTGTTGTAATCGACCAGTGACCAGTCATAGTGGCCCCACCATCGGAGTCAGATTTTGCTTATTACAACCATTTTCGAAAAAAGGCAAGCCTGTAATCGAGCATAGATTATTATGTGGACATGAGAACTTTTTTTTCAAGCAAAAATCTCATCTTCCGTAATATATGATATGAGAAAGAGAACCACGATGGCGACAAGGAGCCGCCAAAAAGTTATACGAACAAGTCAATGGCAAAACAGGCTAGTTTTTCTTCTCTCCCGTTTCATCTATTACAACAACCACCATAAGTATGGCCTGCTCTGCTACTCTTCTTTGGATAAAACATATAAAAAATATATATTATCTCATCTCTCTCTCTCTCGTCGACTCGTTGTCTGTTCATTGTTGATGGTGCCAGGCTTCTGGCTTCTCTTGCTCTCTCTCTCCCTCTCTCTAGTCTGGCCAAGAAAGATGAGAGTTGGTAAATGTGTAAAAGGAGAAGTAAAAGAAGAGCACTTACTTTTGTCAGTCAACTTGGAGATACAAAAGTGTGTATTTCTCGAGGCCGGACTCTGCGACTCCGTTCATGTTGCAACTTCTTGGCTTAGGAAAAGTAGTAGTAGCGTTCAATGAGTGATATGAGATGATGATGGTGTGTTCTTGAGTAAGTATATGTACAAACGGAGAGCAGGTCTCCCTCGTGTTTGTCTCTCATCACACAGTATCATTTCTCCCCACGTATGTGTATATGTTCCACAATATTTTGTGTGCGATATGATATTTTGTTTGCGTCATGATGATAATAACGATTGCTGTTACACACACTTGAGTTAAAAGGAGGAACTATAGTATAATATGTGGCATAAGTTGTCAGCTGGAGTGTCTCCACATTTCATCCAGATGATGATAATAATTTTTTCCTAGTTTTCATGGACTTGCATTTCTACATATTATTATTCTCTTTTTGATTACCCCCACTAACTCCTATGTGTAGTCTGTGTGTGTATTAGATTGATGCATTACTTGATTGTTTGTGTTTGATGGAGGGTTTTCAAGTCTTTTTTTGCTTGCATGATGATGTATGTTATATATTTTGGTTCATAAACTTTGTTGTTGGCTTTCGTGGCGTCCATCCAGTTTTGTTGAATCCTCCAGCTGAAATCATGTCGACATCCTGCTGAGTTACTAGTCAAGTGTGTCTTGCTCTTCCAGCTACTGATGTTTTCCCTCCCTTCACTCCACATGGTTCTGTCGCTCATTTTACATGACTTAATGATATTGACTTGGTTATTGGAGTATATTTATGAGAAAGCAATGAAGGATGGATGGAGAGAATGGATATTTAAACAGGATAAAAGGTAAACCATTAACAATCATTAGGCTTCTTACAGAGAGGGTGAAATACTAACTAGTGACTACTTTTTTGTACAAAAAAGTTTATTGTTATTTTCTTCTTCAGCTCTCTAATACTCTCTATCCATATCCCAGATTACTTTGCTCATTTATCAGTTTATTGTTTGTCTAACAGGAAGTATTCAGAGACTCATCGTATTATTTATTTAAGGCAGGAAAAGTGAATTGCTCTGGTCTCTCATCGTCGTCGTCGTTTCTATTTACTCATAAACCATCATCGTAATACCCTTTGTCTCTCATTCACTTAGTCTATTATCATCATCATTGACCTTTATGTGCACCCAAAAAGCACTCGATTAGCATGATGATATGTATAAAGTACTAGAATAAAATAAAAAGATGTCTGAAGTGGAACAGCAGACACTGAACTGGAGACATGAGGATGGGGGATGGAGACTGAATGGATGAAATTATTCACCGGGTGTTTGCCTGACTTTTTTTCGTTTCTTGGCTTGGTATTATTATTGTGTTTGGCTGGCAGTTATAGGTATTTCTGGAACGCAGTTATATGATCATGATTGCATATGGAGTATAATGCGCAGCGTTATCCATAAACTCCATCCTACCAGTCACCAGTCCGCGTGGTTGCCGTTTGCAATCATCTTATATAATTCCGGTCCCGGCGTGGCGGCGAAAAGGCGACTACTCCGAGGAGACGTAATCGATAGAGTCACGACATATAATAATATGCATTTATCCATGCAGGGAATTCATGTACATTCGCGTAATGGAGTTACTGGTTCCTCCAAACAAACCTATATACGCGTCCACTATTCAGCGCTCATTTACGATCCACGACGGCACATCACATTCCATCAGCAAAAAATAGCTTTAGTTTGCTACAATAATATAATGACATGTAGATCACCGTCCTTCTTTCTCTCCTACATACATGAATTATTTTCTTATGATGACTTTCTTCTTTCTTTCTTAAGTCCGAAAAATCTGGACAAAATTGAATGTCTTGAATATTTGATCAGTGTTGTGTTCGACAAGTTCCTAATGAAATGCATTTTCTTTCACATGCGTTTCATGGCATGGTCGTTGATTACATTTTTTAGATATTTTGAAATGTGAGCATGTACCCGATCACCGCTTGCTTGCACGAACCACCAAAGTTCATTACATACTTCAAGTCTAATTAGTTCAACATGATTTTCAACCGTGCATGTATAGTAGCCCTATTTGACAATATAGTAAAATGAATGATTAAGAGTAATGGGTGTGTGTAGTAAAACCACAAAGCTCAGCAACCTTAATGTTTTGTTCCTTTGCATTTATGCGCCTCTACTGTTTTGGTCATAATTTGGCCTGTTTTAATTGTATTTTTCTAAGATGAAGAAGAACTCAAAAATTACTATTAGTAGTAGTAACAACGTGGAGCCTGGTGATCTGAAATGATTCTTTAGAAACTTTTTAGCTTGAAAGTTATCCATAAATATAAATGTGGGTTTACCTTTCTTCTTTCAAAAGTCCAGACACATCAACATTATCATCATCATTATCATGACATGACTATATTGTATGGTTATATCATTCATGCATGGAATAAGGATTTTTTACAAAGAAGTCGAAATTGTGAGATTCCTGTCGCCACATAACTAACTCAAAAACACTGTTAATTGCAACAACTCTCTCCCGCAGAATTGCCAACACAATGCACAGGGCCGCCCATTTTTAGGTAATAAAATAAATCCTTTTCAGCTCATTCTTTTCTACACAAGAAGAAAAATGGATATTCGCTCTGCTAGCACCAGTGCCCAATATATTTGGTAAGCACCCTCTTTCAGGAAAAACGTACTAGATTTGAAATGCTTTTACTAAAAAAAAGTGGAAAAAAATTTAGTTCATCATCAGCAGCGTACTTCCCACAAAATATAGTTAGTTGTTTGTTATGAGAAACTTACTCATTTTGTTTCCATTCCACAGAAGATGTCATTTGAAACTACATATATGCATACCTACGTACATAGATGTTTTCGTGTTAAAAAGAATGCATCGATGATGTTGATCATTGTGGGCAGACATTGCATTGCAGTGACTAGACAGGAGGCGACACACAATGCAAAGTCAAGCGAAGATATGATCTATAATCTTCCATGCCAATTTCTTGTAGTTATCGAGAAAGGACTTTTCCACGAATAAGCAACAAACGCCACTACTGTCTCAGGGTTTACAATTTTGTGGATTGCTCGGTCTGCTGAGATAAATTCGCTGTTTTTTGTGTGAATTTGGTCAACAAAAAATGGAGGCGACTGTACAGTTTTTTGGCGACACCGGCAATCATCTCTTCTGAACTATCCATTTTGTTGGTTACTCAATTGACTAGAGAATGTTTATATTTTTATAACAATGAGAGAAAGGGAACAAATAAGTGAGCATAAATGGCAAAAGTTATAGGACTAGGCTTATGGGTGGGGGCTATCACGATTTCCAACTGTCACATCGTCATAATGTGCACTTTATCCAAAGAGGAAAAAACGAGAAAGAGGAGGAAACTGGGATCACCACTGGCGACTTTTCCTCATCATCATATTAAGCGTACTACTAGTACAACACTTTGCTTTTGACTTGTTCGTATGGCGAAGCAGAGAAAAAGCGGAATACCAAGAGAAAAAGTTTATAAAAAATCTTTGCAAACGGGAACAACAGTGGCGGCAGCAACGGCGACGAATACATAAGACGACGACTACAACGGATGGAGACATACAGATTTGATGCAGTAATATAGTGTTTTCCTGTGTCTCCGCTTTTTTTTCAAGCGATACTTATTGTTCCTCATAATACCGATGATGTTTTAGGTAGGCATAGACGAGTTATGCATGTATCCCGACACATATTAACGTTGGCTTCCACCAATGTGCATTTTGTGTGCGTATAAAGAAGTCAAAGTATTTTGTTGAGATTTTAGTAGAATGCTTATACTAGTAATAGTGTATTCTCAAGTGTGTGATTTTACTACGGGCCCATGCATTGTAGTATTTTTTTAATGTATTGGATCGTTGTAATGGCTGGTTTATTATCACTTTCCCATGTTTTTTATTAACTCCATTTCACTTCCACGTGCATGAACAGAGTAAAGTTTTCTCACTGTATTTGCAGGGAACAAGATATGTAATCGGATTAAAACTTGGGTTCTTTCATAGTGCTTGTTGGTTTGAAATGTCATTCGCTTCTTAATTAACCGTATACCGTTTGAAATCATCTATACTAAAAATAATATTATTAAGGCAATTTGCATACATGCATATCAGTAATTATGCATATTATTCGATCTTATTTTTTATGTTTACCCTTGGCCTTGTCGTTACGACTCCAAATTCTAATGAGAATGGGAGTAAATGTTCTTTATTTGGAAGTGGACGATGGTGCCAGCCGCCAGCTTGGGCCATCCTCATTTTATTCGTACATTTGCTACAAAGCGCAATGGCCATTTTTATAAACAACGTCTGGCGTCTGTTTCACAGCTAGCACCCACGCAATCGCATGCATGCATTCGACTTTTGTATACATATAGCATTGCAGATTTTGATTCATAAAAATAAAATACAGAATATAAACAATCCTTTTGAAGAGGTGATAATCAATTGCCACCAGGAGTTGCTGAAGCCCACACAAACTTTTCATCTATTTTTTCCATCTTTGACATTTTGTGATCTGATACTCTTTCGCAAGAAACTTCATATCGAGACCTTTTACAGAGACCCACCCAATCGATTCCCTACAAAGGATTTATTTTAGTCTGTTCAATAAGGACATTCGTAAGAGCGACAAAACGATTAAGTTTTTCATAACTTTATACATTATTAAAAATCAAATGTGTCAAACATTACACTTACATATCACAGCTTGCCGGTACAATAATAATTGGTCAGTTGTAATAAAAATTTGCTATTGTAATCGATAAATATTACCAAATTGGCAACATCACCACACAGTATGCTTTGAATTTTTTCTCTTTTAAAATAAATTGAGGAACCCTAGGAGTGCTATCAAAGCTTCTGGATAAGTATTTATAAAAGCCATAAAATTCACTTGTATTAAGCAGAACTCTTTGTTTGACATGACAGGCCTAGTAGGAAATCTGCAAAATAAATCCAGCACTTAAATATGTAGTCGTGGGATAACAATAAAAATGAATATGAGAGCGAGACAGCTAATAAACTTTGATGGAATGATGTTCATTTATGGGGTTTGTTCTAAACACTTGAAGTCAGTTCAATTCCCTCTGATATGGTGTGTATGCGCATGGAGACTAATGGTCATCAACTTAATGAGAGTAATAATACTGTCATGATTGGATGGAACCTATGGGAGGTCACTAATAAACAAGACAAAAAATCTGTATTGTGCATTCCAAGGTAGCGTCTATCTGGCTCCAATCATGAGCACCACATGGTGTAGGAAGATGCTCAATTATACTGCAAGGGCTGCAAAGTACTTACCCTGAAGTAAAAGCAATTACAAGCTCACATCATACTACAGAGCAGGTTGACGTCCTCTTACAACGAACACGATTCAAATATTGTTATTAATATTTTTGGACTTACGTCACAAGTTCAAAATTAATTCACTGTAATTCTGCTTAAATGAAAGTTTTGTTAAGTTTAAAATAGCATTTAAGGAATGTAAAATAAATTGACTTTAAAATGAATATGTATGTATAAAGTCAGTATGATTCTTGACTCTTGACTGTAACTTCACCTAAACCTTAAATACCTTTTAAGTAGTAATTTTTGACCATCCTGGAAAGTGATTAGTAAAGTGTTCGTTACTGGCTACGCATAATATGTAATGTAAATATGACTACGGAGGGAGAGGTCCGCCCCAGTCCGCAAGTACCATTTTAAAGTTAATGCTTTTTAATTATAGTGTTTTGGAGTGGGCTATTAATCCACTTGGCTTACTTTTAATCCCAAGTCCTGTCCCTAACCAAACGTCAAATGTCTGACAGGTAAGGTATACTACTACTATAGCATCTTACATAAAACTTGTTAGTGTGGGTTTACAGGAGTAAATATTACCACATTTTTTCTATGTAATGTGGTGATTCTTTAACTCCCCAAAAGTCATCATCATCAGTCAAAAAAGGCAAAAAGACACCTTTGGCTAAATGACATTTAAACTCTCTTGTAGCTCCTCTCTGATCTGTTGTGTGAGACCCACTGAGAAACACTTATATCATTAAATGAGCCAGAGAAAAGTAGAAAATGTCTAGCCGACAGATGTTCTTTTATTTTAGACTGGAGCCTTTTAATGCTCACTATTTTTACTTATTTTCCACCTACCTTCTACTAAAATGTATATGGCACTACAAAGGTAAAGGACCATTAAAGAGGACCAACTTTTTTTCTCCCATTTTCTGGTAAAACTCTTTCTGCAAATCGGATGAAAACCATTCCACTTTTCAAAAACTGAAATTATGTGAAATATCATGTCATTGTGTAAGCAAATATGTACATGCGAAAGCAGAAACGAATGGGAGAAATAAGGTAATACTATTTAATGGCGATGACAGTCAAGTAGCAGCAGACTCGGGAGGATTCCAGACAAATAATTTGAAGCACTCGTTATATCACTCCTATAGTGTTCAACAACATACATTTTACATACATACAACGACGATGATGGTGGTAATAATAATGGTACAAGAAATGGGATAGTGCATGCATCAACTTCATTAAACCCTTTTTGCAGTCAATAACATATCAATTTAAAAGCCATTAAAACCATCAGACAAATTACGTTCTGGAAATAGAAATTATCCACACATTCGAACATACACTTACTACTCCACTTTTACATATGTATTAATGTAAATGAAGGAAATTGGGAGTAACTCGATGACTGTGCGATTGGTAAATTTTTATTGTACTTTGGCCTGTCGGATGAACTACTGGATGGATGTACGCAGCAAAAAAATCCACACAATAACTTGACTTTGCTTTTTCTGATTCTCTTTTCATTTAAAAAACCTTTAATATGCCTTGACGAGAAATGAAAACAGCGTTTTCTCAAGACCAGAAGCTGGATACAAGTGATCATTAATTTTATAATAATGTGGGGTAAAATGTAAGTTACGACTTTTGGAGAAATGAAGTAGCAGGCATCTGTTTGTTGTAAGCACGTATGTTCTGTTATGTAAGTTGTTGTATGAGTAGTGATAATACACATTCATCATCATCTTCAATTTTCTTGCTGGTTGGTACACATATTATTTTGTTATCAAACACTCAAGGACTCCAATAAAATACACGAAATGCGCTACTGCCTCATTATATTCGAGTTGTTCTAAGCTTCTTGTGAAGGAAAAGGAGGGAGAAAATTATTACTAAGGATCATCATTTTGAAATGATGATAATGTGAGAGAAGGATATTATTTTTATTGAACATTTACTGTAACGCAACAGTTGCACACATAGACACTGGCGAGAAATTGTAGTATTTCATGTATGGACAGAGAAAAAATCATCATTCTTATCATTAACAACTTCTCAGCAACTGTTTATACAGTAGCACACAAGTAGTTCATTTATGCCATTCTATCCTTTTCCCTACTTTTTTGACCATCCAAAAGGGTGTATGTAATAACTATCATCCTCCAATTTCCGAAGAAACTGATTAATTCTGACAGAGTAGATCATCCGATGGAATACAATGTCTCGGCCCACTTCACAGGTCGACGATCAGGACAGGTATCATGTTAATTCAAACAAGTGGGGAACAACAAGTATTCATTTAATAAAATAAAATGTTATTGCATCTGTATATTCTTCTGTAGTTTGTATGTGTGGGTCAACAAACAAGGGAAAACAAGTATAGAAAAAAGCAAGTTTATTTTTATCGGGAAAAGGTGTACATATACATAAAATGAACAATTTCAGCCCAGATTGAGACGTTCTTTCTGTTGACAGCGATTCTTATTTCCAAAAATACATGCAGTAAGAATAAACCCAAATCAAAAATCAGATCCGATATATCATCAAATATAGCTGTAAATGAACTACATACAACAGTGAAGTGAAGCAAGCTATAAAAAAGCCCATATCGTACCGCTTTCCTCAGCGGCTCCTTCCTGTCTTTCACCCACCGACGATAGCTCGCAGTTGTGCATTATGTTGTTTTCTGCCACAAGAGAATACAACATCGCTTTTTTTCTAGATCCGATGCCTAAACATGACTATTCTGCTTTTGCAGTTGTGGATGTTAGTTTTTTTTCCTTTTGTCAGTTTGCGTTGAGACACCAGAGCTGAATGTTATAGTAGTCAACAGTGAGAGAGAGCCAGCACCAATTTTTATAAACATAATGTACAGTGGATTGTAGCCAGTAAAAGAAAAAAAGAGACGACATGAAGTCGCAACCACCATCCTGTAGGAGACAGATAGATGACTTACTGTCGTTCACTCACGTTCCCCATTTTCTTTCTCCACGTAATATACAAAAAGACAAACTACTAATGTTCCCATATACGCATTTATTATAGATGAGCTTATATGCACATTTTATATATCCACTTTTATTATTATTAAATGAAACATGCAATCTACCTTTTCTGGTCAAGTAACTATATCATTCATAAAAAACCGTAATATCCTTCTCGTCTCCGCACTGACAGACTGATTGTGAGTCGAATATACATTTTTAATAAGCATCAGCAATAATAGCATCCATCTACATACAAAAAGGATATCTGTAGGAACCGCACTACTACACAATATATTACCCCTTCCATTCAAAATGACATCCTTTGCTCATCGCAGTCGAAAAAACAGCTACTGTTGTTGTTCTTCAGTCTGAAAAAGGAGAAAAAAATTAGTATGTATATAATGCATTATCATCAACAGCAGCAGCCAACAGCATGAAGCTGAAAGCCATCATCGTCTATACGACCATCCTGACGCCGTCATCGTCATCAAGTCATCATAATCATCAATAATCATACTAATCAGCATCAGTAACGCCAACATTAGTACGTACATAATATTCTATGTCCCAGTAGTCTCCACTCAAGGAAACAAACCACTACTTCTTTACCATGATAGGCACAACAGAAAAAATAATTGTGATTCTGTTGCTTTTTGTAATATATGCTTTTCGCCAACCATAAAATTCACGTACTACACACAGACACCTGACTGACGATCAAATTAAGGTAATATACAGCATGATGCGTAATATTGTAATGGTGATGGTAGTGCGTTTATCTTTCAAGCGTCTCTCCTCGTACAGTCACACTTTGACAAAAACAAGCTAGCGTACTGTATTGTTGGCTGCTGCTCCTGCCTTAATGACGATTGACTGTAAAGAAAAAAGTAGGAATACGAGTAAAAGCAGTCATAACCAGTCATTGAAATGATTGAATCAAGTAGCCGATCTAACTACAACGGGGTTGACTATCAGATCTCTATAGATTTACAAGAAGGTCGGCTCGGACACATGAACGGAGAAATAGGAATATAGTTGGATTCTCCTAAAGTTTCCTACTCGTCTACTTAATAATTGCAGAAGTAAATAGTATGTATGCTGGGGTAAGGATTTCGTCTAGTAATAGCAGCAGTGATATATATTGTATTTATGTGAATTACTTAAGTGGTATGAACGGATTGTGAATATTGAGATTTTACTATGAAATACTCCTACTACTGCTACTACTACTATTATTTACTTATAAAATAAATGCAGACTTGTTTGGTGTCTCGCATGGGCTCAATTAAGGTTTTTGGCAAGGCAGAAAAATTCCGGTGGCTCCAGGCTGTGAGGCGCCGTGCAATGAAATATGTATGTAGCATAAGTTCAACTGTAATATACTACATACGTACAACATATAGGTACATACACGATGATGAGGACACGCTTTGTGCTTTTATGCGTCTACCAAGAAAAGAATCAAGTACATACGTAATATATTTCCTTGCACTCACTCACTACTCACTATTTTGCTGGCTTCAGTAAAATCTAGAATGCATTATTTTCTCTGCTGGCCACGCATGAAGTAATATATGGAAGTATGAAACTATGTATGTATCCGATCGTAACTAGTAAAATAAAAGTTGCTTCCCACATGTACATATTTCTGTAACCTACATTTTATACATTTCTACGTTTACAAATCTCTTGCAAGTAGGATATAGTTAATATTTGTGTGTTTGTATTACAGTCATCATTGCAAACTTTACTTTTCGGTTTACGAGGAAAAAAACTTGACACGATTCCGTATTTTCCTCACCTTGGTTGTAGTAATCACTGTTGTGGACCGAAACCTGGCTTCAGTTTTATTCATTTCATAGAAACAAAGTAACGGTCGAGTGTGGAAATTCAAGACTATTGTAATTGTCCACATTTAATAGGCAAGCAAGGTTAGTATAGGATGTCATACTAGTACAGTACATTAGTTTACCTAATCGCAATGCTTTTGGTTTCGCATTTTCCTCACAAAATGGCCTAGTTTTTCCTGTTCCAAAAGCATTAAAATCAACGTTTGTCATGCAAACAACTCATCATCTACCATTTTGCCGTAAAAATGATTGTTTCAAAATAACGAGACGTCGGAATTGCTTTGTATGCATCAGTGCCAACAAAAATTATTTCGCTTATTGCGCCCGAGAAAATTGCATGTTTGTCCGATTGTTACTCTGTGCGTTAGAAGGGATAATTAGCTTGAATACGCTAGTTAAATTATGGATAATGGAATAGGAGCGCCAGCTACTCCATTACGCAAGACATGAAAGTGGTAAGTGGTAACTGGAAGAAACCAGAGCGGACTTTCATTCATTTATGCAATAACACGGTTCTCACCGACAATAAAGCCTACTGTTTGGGTAAAACATACCACTGTAAGGTATTGTCAGTGTGATTTTGTAACGTTAATAGTAAAAAGGACATATTTGCATCAAACATATTTTGGGTTCAATTACCCTAGTATTCCGTATAAAATACATGGGCGATGCTATCTCAAATCGGACAAATTCTTTTCAATTTCAATCGGTCTTTGACATGGAATTAGATGCACCCACTCTCAAAGTCTCAACTATTCAACTGAATCAAAAACCGACATTTTACAGTTTTTTTATATAAAAGTAATGTCTTGCATTTATTTTTAAAAATCGGGTAAAACAAAAGAGGAAGCCAGTGAGCGAAGAAGCGAAGCGTAGAAAATGAAGAATAAAGAGCCACGCCATAGGGCCTAGACTGTCAGACATCAGAAAAGGCGACGGGGCAGACGCCAGTCTTGAAAGGAAAATATAGGCACATCGTATTACTCATATAATATATGATGAACACAAGTACGAATATATTATATGCGCATAGTGTTCTCTAAGATACCTATACAGAACGAAGATGCGCATAGAGAGAAAAAATGAATAAGGTGCCATTTCGTTCTTCAATTTTCTCATTCCTCCGCTGTAATAACAATAAACCAACCAACCGACGATGTTACGATGCCATATTTACAAGATGTACACAAGGTATTAAGGAAATATAGTCAAGTAAATAATAACAACTGTGCTGAAAAATAAAACTTTTCCTAGTTAGATGAACGAATCTTTTTTTCTCTCTCTCTACTTTTCTTTACCTAGACTAATTTTTGGTCTTTTTCACAAGAAATAACAAATTGTTATTACGTACATACTTTTTCGTCAATCCTTTCTCAAGAAGTAATAACAATTTAAAGAAGAAAAGAGCGATGAGGCAGCAGACGTCTCACTCAAAAAGACAAGAGGGTATCTCATATCATCATTATTATGATTTTCCCATAACAAATACGCTGTCCTCATCTCATCTTTTATCTGCAGTGCCAGTAGTCGCCGTCATTTGCTTTTTGGATTCTCATCATCATCATAATCTTGTCTCCCATTTTATACTTTTTCAAAAAAAGCTTATCATCATCTGCCGACAAGACACTATTTCTTTTTTTTCCTAAAGATGAGGAAAAGCAAACAGTCTTACAAATAATGTAGCATTAACACAATTGAAACCCAATAACACTGTATAAGTACCTACTTTACTACTGCGTATTGTAACAGCAAATTTCAGTAGCAGTTGGAGGGAGAAATACAGTTTTGTTTTCTAAATTACTGTGTAAACACGTCAGTCTTCATTTCGTTGTCTGTATGGCATGATGCTTTTGTGCAAAGTCGTCGTCTTCTCGTTCTCATCATCCTCTCTCTTCTGATCTGTCCGTATCCGTCGGACTGATTATCGTCTCTTGTCTTTGTTTTTTCTCTCTTTCCTTTTTTCTATGTTATAGTAAGTAATACAACACTCTTTTTTCTTTAATGTGATTGCAAAAGGGCAACAAACCTTTTTTCCCTTGTCTTGTCTTAAAATTCATCATCCATGCAAACATGTAAATGTTGTTAAAGAATTAACTAAAGAGCAATAGTTTGTAGAGGCGATGAGTATAAAAATGACGGAGGATGATAAGAAGTGGAATTGGAGAAAAGACCAGGAACGCCATGACGGAGTCGGAAAAAAATAGGGATAAAGCGGACCGAGCGGATGAATGATAAAATAATGTGCACATGAGAAAAAGGATGATGATATTGATAATAATGGCATAGGAAAAGTTAAAACAAAATGCGTAGTTTTTGTTGTGTAATAATGTATGAGATACGAATGAGACGACGACGCCTTGTCCTGGTGCTCTGTGTTTGTGATGATGGCTGCGGCTGTGTGATGATGGCATGATACGTGTTTATGCACACAGCAGCAGCGTCTCCTCTGCTCTCTGAACAAAGTATAGTACTTAAAGACACATTACGCAACGTAATTCTTTTCTGCTGATGTCTTTTGAAATGGCGACAGTCTCTGCTTTCCCTTATTTACTTTGGTCTTTCTTTTTTTCAAGTGGCTGCTTATTTGTTTTTGTGAAGAAAAAAAATAAACTAATGATGATAGTGGAGCACAGGAGAGGCTCTATAGCTTTTGTTTAAATTGGAGGAAATGGAAACGAAACGAAGGAGAGCGAGAAGGAGATGGATGATAAAAATGGTGATTTCTTTGTAATTTTGTATTTGTGGAGCCTATACATCACTTCATGACTGGCTACTTTATTTCCCGTATTTATCCATTTGCGTAAATTGGTCTGGTGTCTAGTCCGAAAACAGATTATATGCTTATTATGGTATATCATATCATCATCTGAAAGTCCTGGCAAAAAATTCAAAGTGAATGGATAGGCATATATACATGCATACATACATTTTACACACATACTTGTTAAATGGCATAAAATAACCATGTTTCACAGACTCTACTACCAAGCACATATTTTATTGCTTTTAAAGTAGGGGTTTCAAATATTCACGTATTCAAGAGAGAACAAAAGTTTGCAAAAATTTTAAAAATGCAACAATTTTATGATCAAATTTCTCAAACGCAGTGGCGACGACGCCAGCTCATTCTACTGCCCGAGGAAATTGGAAGCTCCCAACTGAGTTCCAAAGAAGTAATAATGTAATAGAGCAGTAATTCCTAGCAATCTTCAAAAGTGGGTAGGGATGATGATACGGTCTTTAACGCCGACCTCAGACTAACTCCAACCACTTTATTCAGAGACGATGGTGACGATAATAGTAAGTCTATGTTGACCATAAATGGTAGGGAACTTACTGAGAGACTCCCGAAGAAAAAAAATATATAAAAAAACTCTTTATCTGATAAGAAACACGTAATGTACCCAACGACACGACATGAAGTAACCTAAAAACTCGGCAGATATCATTTACTTGGTCGTCTCTTTGTCCCCATGTCCCACCACGAAGAGACATCCATATTATTATTCCTACTACAACAACATTTTGCATTAAAATTCTTATACAAAGTGAGCGTACCTTTTCATGCTCTTTGTTTCAACCTGTAAGACTCATATATAAAACCAAGTCCGTATCCTGCCACCACCGCCAGCAGGAGCAAGCTTGACTGACCACAAAATGATTACTAAAACGACTGTTTCAATTGTTTACCAGACCAGTTTATGTCAAGTGTCGCTCCCTTTGCAGTTTCCCTCTTGATTTATTGGGGGTGAATTTTAGGAAAACTACTACTACTACAAACTACTGACTTTAATAAAAGACAAGAAGCATGCATTATACTTATTCGGTTGAAATATTTTTTAAATACATATATATGTATACTCTTCACAGCTATTCTTCATAAACAATTATCGACATTATACTAAAAAGTAAAATTTATTCATTTATAGTTACATGACCTTCTTGTCCTTTTGTATTTTCTCATATAGGTTTGCTGTGCACAGGGAAGATCTGGCTAACAAATGTGCCCAATATACTTGTATGTATTTATATTTTTACACTGCATGCATTATAGAACAAACAAATAATAAAACTTGCTAACTACCGTAAACCGTATTTGTATTGCTTTATGCATGTTTTCATTAAAATTAGCTCCTTTTGATTTCATTCCGACTCCAACTAACGGCAAAAAGAGGTAGAGCTCAATGTGAGCTTTTATTCAGACCGGCATGAGGAATAAATATAAACATAAACAGAAAATTTACTCCATTCGCACTGGCGTTTTATTTAGTAGAGTTTTATGAGTCAATTAATGCATACCTTCCATTGGCATTTCCTGCTTCTATGAGTCTTTACAATAAAATACATTCGGTAACGAAAGCCTGGTTGAATTTTATGTGTATTTGGAATACAATCTTTTCATTTGTATAGTTCCACCGGAACTACCAGTACAAATTCTTAAAAGTTTTATGAGATCATTGATTCACACGGAACATATGGCGTGATATTAACCTGTACACATTTTTTTCTGGAAAATTATGATTTAAATAATCTTAATAATACGCTTCTTCTAATTCTACGATAAGTCTAAAAAATTCAAAGTAGTTGGAATAAGAATCAAAGCTGGAATTCTGGAAAATTACTGTACCCCAGAGGCGGCATGCGATGGTTTTATGATTATATGGACGTATGGTTTGCACTTGCATTCAATGCATGAATTAGAATGTTTACTCGATTCACCCACAGAAGAATTTTTATTTCCATCCAGCCTGCATACAAGAGAATGGGCAATAAATAACAATAATTATTATTTCGTTTAAAAATTGAAGCGGCTGCGTTTGGGAGTTTCTCCTAAGGGTAATATGAAATACTTTGTTCATTGCTGATCTTTTCCATTCCTGCTAATTTACTTATTTATGGCA
>JAHZMV010001854.1:0-18013 GCA_027743765.1 Coecobrya sp. COE2
TTTTAACATTCACATACGCTTTAACTAAGAGTCTAGTCAGTCAGTCTATTCTGCCGCTCATCAGTTATGAATACGGTTAGGATAGGACCATAACGGAAAATCACTTCGTGGTCACAGGAAAAACTCACTTTTAACCTTACATCGTCGAGGAAAACAATTTATTCCATGCGCATATAAACATTTTGTTATTAAGCTTTCTATATCAAATTATGAAAGTCATGTTTCTGGCTATACGCTGTACTGAAAAAAATATTCACAGTTTTTGCTGGAACACTTACAAAGTAAAGTAGAATTTATCTGGCTTTCAGATCGTATCGCAAACATATTATATTATTCTAGTTTTATGGATTATTTTAAATAAACATTGTGTTTAAGTTTATCATGATTTTTGACTTCGGTTGGGGAAGTTAAAATATGCATGATTTTTGTTTTCGACATATATACATGTTTGTTGAATATGCATGAACATACAGACACGATGTCGGGCGATTGATGTAATAATTAATTCAAACTATCCAAACAGCATCTTCGCCTTGAACTTGAAACACGAGGAAATCATTAAAAACAATGTATTATGCATGTAAAAAGTCTGTACCGCAATTTTAAAACAATTTTGACAATATGACGAAAATGTTTTTGATGAATTAAGTTTGATGTTAAATTCAGAAATATCAAAATGAGTAACTGGAAGATAAATTTTATTACCATTTCCCAAGAAAGACATGTTAACGCACAAAATTACACTGATATTATTTTCGTTTACGAGATCGAATCCTTTTTTCTACTATTACTAATACCAAAAAAGTCAAGTAATCTAATAATTTAATTACTACATCCCGCATTTTAGAGAAATACGCTATAAATTATTCTAACAATTTCATTTGAGATTTCAGACATTTTTGAAGTTCCAATACATTTTGAACCTACTCTAACAATGTACAAAAATGAAATATATTACAAAACCTATTGTACATAGTACAAACTTTGTTGCAGAATCAATCATCAATCAATTCCTACTAATCTTAATCAATAATCAATTGATGCTTAATCAATTCCTACTTTAACAATAATCTCTTATAAATCCTTATGTACAATGCTGAACGTTGAAAACTTTGCAAAGTATAATCTTAGCTCCCTAATCACTAGTTAATTTAAAATAGAGAGCACGTAATATAATTTACTTTTACTATTTCATTGGTTCTGTTACGCATTTAATTAGTACATAGAATTCCACTCTAAACTTGTATAGTACATTAATTAGTTGAAAAAGCTGCATGGGGACTTAACATAATTTACATTAAAATATACAAAAAAGTTAACAGGCAAAAAATATCAGATTTTTGTACTTTTAATTCTGTTCAATTCTTTGATCCTTCATTTAAGCGTGGACGCAATATTATTTCATTAGGAAAATTAATTGAAAAAATGTTTGAACTGCATTAACTATTTCATCGCAGAAGTAGAAAAAATACTGTTAATGTATTGTTTTTTTGAAAGACATTTGTTTAATGAACAAGCTAATTCAATTGAACTTACTTTCTTTTAGTGAACAGATTAAAAGTTTCCAGTCTTTTAGGAATACATATTTTGTGCAAGTAGAAAATTTTTAAATGTGTAAATTGTGATGAGAACGAACAAAACGTTAAAGCTTGTTGTATTTGTGGCGGTTGAGATTTTTCGAGACATGACTAAGCTGAGGGAGGGAGGTATCGTCCACAATGTGGGATTACTTTGAGAGAAAAGAGGAGACGTACATTGTTGCCACAAGGCCAACACATAAACCTGACCACATCATTGCCCGTTTTACTTGCTTGTCCTCTGAATCGNCCACAATGTGGGATTACTTTGAGAGAAAAGAGGAGACGTACATTGTTGCCACAAGGCCAACACATAAACCTGACCACATCATTGCCCGTTTTACTTGCTTGTCCTCTGAATCAGGAACAGGGAACTGTTTGACTAGACCTTCCTGTAATTTATCAAAGAAACGAATTATGCAGTTAGTACAAGAAAACATGATAACATAAACAGCCTAGATAAATCAAATATTTCATTTATCTCTTACCCATCCTCCATCAGTTTCCACAAAATCCAGCAAGTGTTTAGATATGTAGTCTGACAAGTAATTAACAACGTTGTCAATTTTATCCTCTTCATCGCTTTCTCGGTATTTCTGGACTAACTTCACTGCGAACGCAAAAAGACTAACAACTCGTCCCCAAGTAATCTTGAAATCTGAAGACGCTGCTGTTGCCTATTATAGAAAAAAGTCACAGGTAATGAATTAGTAACATGTTTCCCATAAACTATAAACAAAACTTAATTTTTAGTAAACAGTTTAGTACCTCAAACAGTTCGTTGGCGATAGACGTGAAAACTCTATAGTCGGTAACTTCAAATCTTCGAAGCATTCCGTTGAATAGAATCTCATGTTTATCTAATATCTCACAAACACAACAACAGAGTGCCTCAAATACCTCATCTCTTGACGCGGATGGAACTTGATTTTCCAAAGCTAGTTCTTGGATAACCATACAGCAGAGTTCACGGGCTATAAAAACAAAAGTACAAAGTCAGCAAATATATAAAAAGGGCAGTAGTAATTATAATTAAATATATGTACAAAAAGTCAAAATAATACCTCGAATAGCTAGCGGAGATTCTTCAGTTTGCGTTGACACGCAGCGTTTATTTCTATTAATGTCCTCTTCGGGCTCCTCTACAATTTTTCGCTTGGTGGGAAGCACTAACGTAATTAAGTTTGAAAGCAGTCCGCCTAAAGAAAAGTAATTAAAATATCCATAAATAAATAAACTCTTCACACAACTACCAGTCCAGTAAAAGCAACTGAGCAACTCTAGTACAAATCTTTAAAATCCTTACCCTCATGACCACCACCTCCATTCCGCATGCGCATGGGTTCCCGTACAGAAACTCCACCCACTCTCCTGCAATCGACAGTGTCTAAATCATCAGTTTGAGTCGAGCCGGAAACGGCTTGCGTCCTTTCCATCTCCCCGTTAATGTTACGGCTACTACTATCAACTTGATCGTAATCTCCTTCGTCCACAGTCCCCTCTATGTGATTATTATTATCTATAGCTTCCATTGGAATCAAACGTTCCACAATTCCTTTCATATAATCCCTAAAACTTGTATTATCTCTCACTAACTTCGAGGTAATACGCATGCCTTAGTCTTTTATAAAGTCACTTTCAGACCAACTATAACGTTCAACTATCTACTGTACACCGCGAAGCTATAACGGAGTCACTTCCTTCCAGAAGCAGTCAGACCTTCCAACTTCCTCCTCCAAACCTCCACAAATAAACGCCTCCACTGATCACAAATCTCTCTATAAATTCACAAAAGTTTACTAAAACCGTAAACACCACAGGAATTCTCGCTCCGTGTTCTCAAAAAGGACCAAGACCAAAATAGTAGTGACGTAATCACACCGCCACAAGTATTACAAGTCAAAAACGATTCCGACATCACCCTGTATAAGTCCACGTATAAGTTTTAAAATTAAAGGCTACCCTTAAACCAAGTCTTGCACAAAACGAAACTATTAAAATTATGGGAACTAGACGACTGCCTGGTACGTTAAAATACAACAACATCAGGGAACAATCCTAGACTTCCAGTTGGGGGGATAATCTGCACACTTCTGGGAATAACGACAGACAAAAGACAGGTTCAGATTAGTTTACAGAAACGTTCCTTTCCAATGCGCCAATTTTACTTAAACATAAAACGAAATAAACGCTAATTATTACTCATCGTCAACTTACCCAAAAAGAATGTTTTTGGTGAACAGTATTAACGTTTAGCGTTAAAAACGAGTGACTTCCTTCTCTCCGAAGAAAGTTGCTCTCCTGTTCCACAGACTATCTGCAAACGAGACAAAAAGTTTTACAAGTCTTATCCGACATTATGAAAACGCAGAGATTTTTTTGCAAACTATCCCACAGCGTGAGTTACAAGAAAACACTAAAAAAATCTCACTCAGATGATTGTATCAGGTGGTTTATGAATTTGCACGAGAGAGGATTCGCAAGTCCAGCAAACCTGACACACCGTCAGTCAACCAGACACAAAGCGATTACGTAACTTCTGCGTGATCGTGACGTAGCCTTTGACTGATTATCATTTTTTACCAATTTAATTTAATTGCAAGTGGTTTACTGTCTTTAAATTAAAGCCTTACAGTTAACCTGAGGAAAATAACCGTATGACAGTTCAATGTACTTGAAGGTCATCATAGAAAGCCATTTGAAGTGAGCACCCAATTCTTAATGCATTTTTAAAGACCATTTTACATGCACACTTCAGTGACTTTTGCCTATCACTCCTCCTTGCAAACCAAATCAATTAAAAAAATTACATCTTTTTCCACATAGTTCAGTAATCTCTCCCAAAATAACTTTGTGTGGTCAACGCCTATCCAAACTACAAAACTGGATCAGAGATCACAGACAACTCGATAGACTCTCTGACTTTCCATTTGTCTCCAAATCCACTGAAATGACCTTTAAATTATTATTAGCTTTGACTTACCCTTTTGCTGTCAAACTGCTCTTTACCGGAACAAAATTAACGTTTTCATCTTCCAACTTTGGAAGTAAACACAACTAAAAATATGCACAGGACTCTTGTGTGTTCTCTTCAGACTGGAATGTCAAAGTCATCCGAAAACTATTTACTTTGCTGTAGGCATAATTTTTTGTTGTTGAATGGGCTTGTTGGGATGTATGGAACGAAAAAAGTATCGTGTTTCGTTGTTCATGAAGTGTACTTCCTTTCACACAAAAAGCTGCATTCCATTCCTTGCTCCACTCCACTTGGTATAAAGCTGGATTGTATAAAGCTCACTCACGAACGTGTAACGCAACAGCACCAACAACTCGTCGTCATCATTTTTGTAAGCTTTGTTTGGTAAATGCGAGCTTTTTTCCTTATGGGCTATTTTGGTGGATTGCATTTTGGGGATGGGGTTTTATGTTTGGTCAAACAAGAGCGATGACTGTGTCTGGATCTTTCTTGCAGGAAAAAAGGGATAAAAGGATTCAACCAACAACGATTCATTCAAAAGAAAAGGATAAAATCCAAAGTACAGTTTTTAGGGAGGAGGTGATATGTCGTCGTGAAAGATAGATGGACCAGAAATAGAAGAAGATTTATGAGGAATAGTAACTTGATGAAATATATTTATGAATATGATGACGTGTAGAGCAGACCTGCACGCCAACTTTGATGCATCAAAAACGCCTTTTTTTATAACTGAAAAATCATATTTCATTACTGCTCTTTATACGTCGTAGCGTGATTAAAATGGTACGTACAATTTGCATAAAAACTACTTGAAAATGGAAATCCGGAAGCGTGAATCTCTACTAATCAACAGATTGCTGCACACTTTTTCTGTAGTTTTGGGAAATTAATTGCATCTTTGCATTTCATTCATAATGTTCCAATCTTCCAAAGCAAACTAACAGAACATCTTCAGCTTTTCTAAAAACGGAATCGCTGGGATCAAAATCCCCAAAAACCAACAAAAAATTTGACAGCAGCAAAAACATTTTTTGTGTGAAATAAATGGGGCATCTTGACACACATCTCACTTCTTTGTTCAGCGTATGCAAAATGTATGTACCTCCACAGTGTACTCCACAGCAAAGCGAACAAGATGCGTCTCATGATAATCAGACATCTGTCGGAGTAAAGTATTGCCGCGAGTCTAGTGAGTGTTTTAGGAGGAGAATAACAACAAAGGTCTCCACCACCACCATTCATTCAACATGGTTTTTTCAAGCGGGCTTCTGTATGCGGCGAATTACTTGCTTTTCTAATCTTTACCAGCAAGTTAGTATACTGAGGTGAGGTGGTGTGAGGTGCTTTTATAAATTATAATCCAGTTTGTAAACTTTATAGGAAAAAACGGTTGTAAATGTTTTAGAGTGACAATTAGTGAGTTTTAACTGAGATTGTGATAATCTGAGTGAGTAGGTTAGATTTGGTTAGATTTGATTGCAAGTTGGGTGTTTACTGTTTAGAAGAGTACTAGAGTACCTAGGTGGGTTGGCTTGTTGTTTGTTTACCTGATTGTTTTGCTGGAGACATTTTGTGACAAATAAACAAAGTGGGTTAAATGTGTTGTTAAACCTGTGCATGGGGAGTTGGATGTTGGAAAGGCACTTGTGTCAGTAGTTTCAGGTACGGCATTTTTAATTGATCATTTTACATTTTTTAATTAAAGCTTGCATGCAATCTTATATTAACAGCAATTACAAAATTGAGTATGTACCTGGGTACTTATGTATGGCCAGTGATGACAGGTTTAATCATGTTAGTCCACAGGGTTGCATATACATAATATGTGGAGAAATGTAGTTGGCTGTTCTGATGTGATATGCTAATTCATGTAAATTACTAATTTGTTTGATGATTAGCTGATTTATTCTGTTGTTTGTTTACTTCCAGATCGTGTAATTGCATCTGTATAAATTTGAAGACGAAAATGACGGAAACTGGGAAAACTGAGGAAACGACTGATTTACCGTTAGAAGGAAGTCCTAACCGTAAAGGGGCCGCGGCGGCAGATATCCAGTCAGCAGAGCACGAAGGAGCTAAAAATGATAAAGAAGAAAATGCGCCTCCACCGTCATCAGTGGCGTTGTTAAAGACGCCTACATCAAATCGAAAGTCGGATGCTGATATTTTCAAGACACCAGAGCCTGTTACTCCGACAAGTGCCAAGAAACGGAAGCGGTTAACGCCGGAGGAGAGGTCGCAAAGGGATCAGGTAGGCATTGTAATCTGTCGATTTGAATTTAAGTTATAGATTTGTAGATTATCGACAAGATTGTTATGGTTCAGTTTTACAATTTGTTCTATTTTGTACTATTGTAGGAGCGACAGGAAAAGCGGAGGAAACCAAGCTCAATTCTTCACCAAATTTTTCAAAAAGTCTGCTGCTCCGACAGTTCACACTATTGAAAATGGGAATGTGCGTGCTCATGAGCAAAGTTCGGTTGGTGATTCAGTTGGTGCTGACAGTACGGCAAAAAACTCTGCGCTCTTCAATCCTTTACCCTTTCAAATTAAAACTGACATGGCCATAGCTCCTCTGTGTAGACGGAAGTTGTCTAAAGTGGAGCGGGAGGCTTTGGACTCGTTATTTAATGAATCTAGTACCTGTGATGGTGGTCAGTCGGAGGTTTCCAGCGGATTTTTGAAGTCGATCAAGAATAAACAGGGTAGAACGTACGGACGAACGGATATCATTTTGAAGGATTCTCCTGACATTCAGGTTCTAGAGGAAGAAACTGGAAACTCAAAATCTACTGGCTGCTTTAAATTGAAGTTGCTTCAGTTCCATGAGAATAGGAGACCTGCGTACTGGGGAACGTGGAAGCGGAAGGCGAAGAAAGTTAATGCTCGGAAACCAACGATAAAAGAGGATGTATGCAGTTTTTTTTTATTAAAGTTAAGTCATTAATTTGGGTTATGTGTTTTTTATTTTACATAATTTGTTTTGTGAATTTTAAGGAAGGGGTAGACTATGACTTTGATTCGGACGACGAGTGGGAAGACGAGCCAGAAGATGCTGAAGAAATCGGGGACTCTGGAGACGAAGTTGAAGATCAAGAAGAAGGAGCAGATCCAGATGAGGACGAAGAGGGTTGGATGGTCCCTCATGGGTACTTATCAGATAGTGAACGCGAGGGGAAGAATGAAGATCTAGAGTCTCTCAAGTGCAAGGAAAAGGAGTTTTACAAGTCGTTAAAGGAAAAAACACTGGTGAGTCCTGTGTGTGGTATATTTAGGATATGATTCTTAATGCGTAAATATGCTTCCTTCAATCTAAGCTATAACTGTCTATTTTCTTTCAGATTGGCTTCCCATTCATTGTGACCGATGACCTGTCAACCTACACAATGCGCTTATGCCCCGTGTTCAGATCAGCTGTGGCTAAGACTCCAAGAAGGAAGCCAAGGGCACCAAAAAAGAAAGCGGAAGTGGAGAAGACTTCTGTCGAAGCAGTAGCCCCAGCAGCAGTCCCAACTCCGCCTGTAGTAGCAACAGAAACCCCTCCCCCGAAGCCGGCTGATGATAAGCGGAAAAGTCAGCGAAAACGGAAGGTTGTTGACGACAAGTCAAATCCTTACGCTAAACCCCCATCAGGATTCTTGGCCATGGAACTTCCTAGTGACGACGAGGAAGACATGGACTGGGCAACTGTTGACAATTTTGGGGGATCTAGTTCTTCCGGGTCTGAATCAGGGGAAAGCGTTATAGATGATGAGTCGAGTAGCTCGGATGAAGATTTATTTATTCCAATTATGCCTTCCAAATCAAAAAAATGAATTAATTTACGACTATTTATATTAGTACTCTTTGGTTTTTTAAAAGTCAACACATCGATTCGTTGCGACATTTTTTTTCTTTCTTTTTTTGAAGGGAACGTATATAATATGTAGGTATGTATGTATGAGACGCTATGTAAGTTCTTCCTGTGTTGAGCTCTGTACATTTTTAATTTACTTTGTATACTACGTAAAAAATCTCATTTAATAACATTTTTAGTCTTAATGTGTTTTGTTAATTATTATTGTAATATTTCCTCACATGAATAACAAGTATTGAGTATAGAGTTTCGCAAAAAAATATACCTAAAACCTATAGTTCCAATTTCTAGGTAGTTTTGTGTTTTATTTATTCATATCGCGTGACTGGTGAAGGCTTGTTGTTTTTCGTGTGTAATTATTATTGCTCTGCTGAGACATTCATATCGAGTAATTGCATGGAATGTTGTGTTGTCTCGCTGAAAAAAAGTAAAGAAACAATATCGATGAGTAAAACCACCCGTATTTTAAAATAATGGGATATTTCGGTTATTTATAAGGTCTTGTGGGATGTTTTTTTTTTGCAAAATGGATTTCCATGCTTTGTATGTGTACCCTTACAAATTTGTTAACTGAACTATGCAACTTACACATGTTCGCCTAAAAATTTGTGGCATGCTCATGTTGGACAGTTATGATGATCGCAGTGATTAGATAGGGAACGTCAATTACATGTTGCTTCCGTCCAAAAACTCCATTCAAACAATATGTACAATTAATGTTTTACCTCATACGATCTGAGATGTTATCGAACAAAACTTTAGGCCGCGTGTGCAAAAGTAACCTAATATGTAATTATTAGATGACCCATTTTTTATGTGTGGAACAGGCGAATGGTGGTGGAAGGGCGTGTGTCATTCATTTCCTTATCAGTTTGAATCACGCAATGACGAGGTTTAATAGGGAACGACTTGGAGAATGTTGCTTTCTTGATCAAACTACACGAAATTTTGTGACAGCGATACTCAAATTGGTGAAAGCTGCTACTTTCCCTATTTTAAATTTAAACCTTGTTAGTTGAGGCTTTCTTTAGTTTTCGTTGAAAGTAGAATACATTTTAACGGAACCCCTGAGGAGAAAAAAATACCTGGAGAAAGCTGAACCATTCTAGAATTACCGATGGATATCCAGCTAATAATGAAGATTATCATCGTTTTCGTGTTGATTATTCTAATCGTAGTTGTGGTAAGAGAGCATACTTTTGACTTATAAGTCCCTATTTCTTTAAAAAAAGTAAGCCTGTCACTTTCTCTGCATAGATGGTTGTCTGCCTACAATTGCTTTATGGAAATCAGCACAAAGACGGGAACAAAGCTAACGTACATTCTAACAAAACATCTTGAGTGGATATCAGGTATGGAAAAGTAACAACTGGAGATTTAACATGAACAAATGCTGTCAAATGATTGGGGTTAATTTCAATCACTACTTAGAATTCGGAAATTTTTAATTTGTTAGAAGTGGTTTTAATCTATAAAATACACACGTATCAGTAATCAAAATATTAAGTTCAACAAAATGTCATGAAAAAGATAAACTTAAACAAAAAGTAAACTTTGTCTTAAATGCCTACTGTGTTTAGTACCATTACCCATTAACAATTTTGTAAACACTCCATTGTAAACGTGTCTGGTAAATTGAGCATTATTTTCGAACATTTTTTGCTAACCATTTTAAATTGTAATGCTAAGGCTTAAATTATCCATAATTTGTATTACATACAAGTGCAAGCTGCACACATTTAACTCTGTAAGTTTAAATTAAATATACGCATCTGATGACATGGATGTTTGGTGGAGCTTATTGTGCCTTTGCTTTCTTTGCCGCACTTTCACCGCCGAGCACCTTCCTTCTTTGTGCAAACATGTGGAGGTACAGGTGAGGGAAGACTGTAAACAAAAAAACTCACGGTTAGTAGTTGCTCCACACATTACTACGATTAATTTGTAAAAAGAGGCAACTTACTTGGAATATATCCTAAAGCGATAAGAATGAGGGCATATTGGTAGTCAAAGGCAAAGTTGATCTTGTTGGGCATCGAGTATGAATAAATCTTATTCTCTCGAATATAAGCCAATGAGTAGTAAATGCAGATCAATTCTCCAGATACTCCGATCGGGTAGAGAACGATAAAGAGGGTGTACCTGTGTAAAAAATGAATTTTTAGAAATGCAACTTTGCAAACACGTGCAGTTGTAATGTTAAAAGAAATCTGAATTAAAACTTTACCTGAACCAAACAATGAGCTGGGGCATTCCAACAAGGTTGAGGAAATAATAGCCATATCGGATGATTTCAGTTACGCACCAGGCAAAGAGGAGAAGAGGAACTCCAATCGACACTGTTGAAGGTGGACTGATTTCAAGTACTCCCCAAACAAGCATCACACGAGAAAACACTTGGAATGTGGTTATGATGACATTTGATTTTACGATCCCTATTGCTGCATGGATGATCTAGAACAACAGAGCAATAAGTTTGGTCAGCATAAACTTTGACAATGTGATTGGTACGTGCTTTGTAATCCTGAAAAAAATCCATACCTCCAAAACAGCTGCAGTTTGGAATATCTGGAGAGGGAATCGTACAACAGGCCAAATAGTTTTGTAATTGGCACGGTTGACAAAGGTCAGGTAGAGTACATAGGCCCATCCAATGGTCAGGACCAAGTTGTAAAGGATAAGGTACGTCTTTGTAATAGCGCCCATTTTGGAGATGGAGGGATCAAGCCTTCAATCAATCAGAGATCTTGTCGTGTCGAATACTAAAAGTCCACAAAATCTAGTCAATTTTCACTCTAGATACACAGACCACCGGGATTTCTCCACCGAAACGCTCCGTATCTCTGGCTTTTGGCTACTATGTAACGCTGTGGGAACTTGAGAAGCCGACAAAAACGTGTTATTCGCAGTATAGTTATGAGATTCCACGAAATCACTTTCGTTAGGAAAATACGGACAGGCTTCCTGTTCAGCTTGCGCAACACTGGCCAGAGCGTTATTAGACTGGCCTTCCTCTCGTTTTCCACGAGCTTCGTTTAATCGCTGAACTATATCTCGACACTCGGCCCCAGTTCCTTTAGCGTACACCTGTGTAGTGAGGAGCAAAATCCAATCCAAAGTTTTACTCAATACTCAACCAGAGTTCAAAGTCTAACATTAAGTAACTTTTTTTAAATAGCCAAACATTTTCATCAATTAAATTATTTATATACATACATACGTGTACGTACCTGTTGTACACTCTGCTTGCTATCGCAAACCTTGCAATTCCACTTGTTTGATGATTTCTTGACTATTTGGACCTAGAAAAAACATTTACAAAACAAAATTACACCTTATCATCAAGCTCATCCACAGATCTGCTGCTGACTGCGGTTAGGTTAGTGGTCCATCTATTCACAAGGCTAAAAAATAGTGGTCAGTCAGTCGGTTGCATTCATACAGTCCGTGTAAAGTTTTGACCCTTGCTATTCCTCTCTCTGCAGTCCAATTACACATTCGGGATTCCTCTCATGAGAAAATTTCTCACGACACCTTCTTATACACAACAGCAGCTATAGTCAAGGATAAAACTCATGCATAGATAGATGGGTAACATCAAACATCTTCACTCTTGAAACTACACTCTCATCTGCCCTACCCGGTTTACTCGGCTAAAAAACAAAGCTTATTTTGACACTTTGAATTCACAATATTCATCTTTATGTATTCTCTGTACACTTCAGTAACCTGTTTTTACATATCCGCTCATTGTTTTGCTGGCTGTATTGTTGTTGTTGAACAATCACAAAAGATGCATATGAATGAATTAAAGTTAATCATGAACCTTAATTAAAGACAATTCTATGAAAGACGTTTTTCATGATTGATTCTAGCTAGCGTGAATTCTCCTGAGAAAATCCTTTTTATGTTCCATCCACCATTACCAGGATTAAGCAATTAAGCTATTTAACTACACGATTTAATAATAAAATTGTTTCAGTTTTTGGGTACTACCCACTAATGCACGACTCACCTGAAATGTTTTGCAAATGACGCACAACAACACGTGGAATGTCTGAGGCATTTCATTTATTCCAGAAAACCAGACCGGAAGTATTCACGAAAATAACAATCAATCAATCAACGAAAATGACTTAATTTTGCAATTAAAGTTAAACACCTTTCACTTTGCTCACACAATTAACTAATGATCCAATTAACGCACAGCAACACGTGGAATGTCTGAGGCATTTCATTTATTCCAGAAAACCAGACCGGAAGTATTCACGAAAATAACAATCAATCAACGATAATGACTTGCATTCGCAATTAAAGTTAAACACCTTTCACTTACTCACATAATTAACTAATGATCCAATTGACCATGAATATAAAGCTTACAAAACGTAATACTTTTTGCACATAAATTGCAATTTAATCACACCTGTCATCTGGTTCATTGTTGAAAACTGGAAAGGTAAACAAATTTGTCATCTGTCAGCAGTAAACAAAGCTGGAATGAAGCGGCAATCCAACGCACAGAAATTTATACGCATTCGCATATCTCACCGTGCCCCAGGCGTTTGCGCGCATTTGGAATTGGTATGATTTTATGAATGGACAATTGCAAAAGCACATGCTCTCGTGTTAGTCCTCTTGTCTGTGTAGCTGTGTGATTTGTTTTAAATAATTAGTTAATTGTTAGTGAGGATGTTTAATTAATTGAAGTTGGTAGGATTATAGAATGAAGGTAAAAGTGTTGAGTAGAAACCCGGACCGTTATTTCCGGGAGACGAAAAATGACATCCATAAACTGCCCAGGAACTATGATCCAGCTCTGCATCCGTTTGAAATGCAGAGGGAGTACGTGCGGGCGTTAAATGCCACCAAGTTGGAGAGGGTGTTCGCGAAACCGTTTCTGGGGTGCTTTGACGGGCATTCTGATGTCGTGTCTTGTATTTACAAGCACCCTGAACAGTTATCTTGGATGTACTCTGGGTCTGCTGATGGGATTGTGAGTGGCTTTCGAGGTTTGACTTTGGAAATGATGATGTGTCTGGTTTCTAATTTGTAATAATTTTTGTCTTTTTGTTTAGGTCAAACAATGGAACATTCCGTTGAGGAAGTGCGTGCGGACACTGCAAGCGCATGAAGGCTATGTCCGGGGGATGACGTTTTCTGAAGACTCTAAAACTCTTATAACTGTGGGGGATGATAAGAATATTCGGTTTTGGAGTGCGAAGCCACCGGATTCTGGGGTTGAGGGGGATGGGGACGCCATTCCGAGTCATAGCGTTATTACAAAGGTGAGTGGGAGATAGTGTATATGGTTAGGATATTTAGGTTTAAAACGTGTGGGATTCGAATGTAAATGGTTATATTTTTTTTTATTTTTAGTACCAACTGACAAGTATAACCCATCACGCTAAAAAGAATCAATTTGCCACTTGTGGGGATGCGTGTCTCTTGTGGGAAGGTGAAAGGAACGAGCCTATAAACAAGTTCGATTGGGGAGCGGATACCATGAATTGTGTTCGTTTCAATCCTTCGCAGGTCAATGTTTTAGGTGAGAAATGGGATAATAATAGGTTGGATCTGTAATGCATTTTAATAGAATAATTTGTATTTTTATCGCTATTGTGTGGTTTCAATGTTAATTTCAGGTGGTTGTGCCAGTGATCGGAGTATTATCCTTTATGACATTCGTGGGGGTAGTCCAATAAGAAAAGTAACGCTTAGCCTTCGTTCTAATACAATCTGCTGGAATCCTATGGAGCCGTTCGTGTTTGCTGCTGCCAATGAGGATTACAAGTAGGTTTTTAATATATGATACGTTTTGAGTCACTTTGTTCTTTAAACTTTACTAATCATTTTTGTTTGTTTTTCTCTAGTTCGTACTTATTTGATATGAGAAGGCTGAACAAACCGCTAAACATTTTTAAAGACCATGTCAGTGCAGTTATCGATATGGATTTCAGTCCGACTGGGAGGGAAGTAGTTACTGGGAGCTATGATAAAACCATACGGATCTTTGAAGTTGATAAGGTACGTTATTTCTATTTGTGTGTACTGCTGACGTTTTGAAGGTTTACAAACTGACAACTTGTTATTACTGTTAGTCATACTATGTTCAATGATAATTTCGTAGGGCCACTCCCGTGAAGTCTATCATACGAAGAGAATGCAACGTATAACGTCAGTCATGTGGACGCTTGATAACAAGTACATTATTTCCGGAAGTGACGAAATGAACATCAGAATATGGAAGGCTAGAGCCTGGGAGAAAATGGGAACTGTAAGTGAAATTGTTTGGCTCATAAGGCTAATATATTACACCAACTAACTAATGGTTTGCCTTGATTTGTAGCTGAGGACTCGTGAGAGAAACGCCATCGAGTATAATGAAAGTTTGAAGGAGAAGTTTGCTCACTTCCCACAAGTGAAAAGAATTTCTCGGCATCGGCAAGTTCCCCGCCATGTTTATCAGGCCAAGAAGGAGCTACAGACCATTCGGGATTCGAAGAAGCGAAAGTATGCGATTGATATAGGAGTTATATATATTATATTTATTTGTGTTGTGGTGACTAATGCTTTTCTGTAATGTTTCAGGGAGGACAATCGCCGGAATCATTCTACACCCGGATCTGTTCCCTTTGTACCGGAGAGGCAAAAGAATATTGTTGGCGAACAGGAATAATAATAATCTGTACAGAAAGTTGTGTTATCGTTTCTCTTTTCTTATCGTATCATCCTCCACCACTATATTTACGAATTTAAACCCGTTTACGTTTGTTATTGTTTTTTAAATAAGTGGAAATAAAAGATATTTTGTATTTTACTTCAAAGTGTTTAAAAAGCAATCAAACGACTTTATGAAGCAAAAACTTGTAAAAACTACCCAAAAGAAAAAATCCTGCAGCATTTCCCAACTGAAATCATAGCACAACATTAGAAAACCAAATGAACACATCCGACACCCCATAAATGGGAATTGGGAAGCGTGTCGTCATAAACCGTCTGAAAGCCCATAATGAGCTTATGGAATGTGTAATAATAATGCTTTCTATTCTGCTCTAAAGGTTTCAAAAAATCACAACAACAGTAGTAGTAGCAGCATTTCCGCTGAAGCAGAAACAATTTTTTTTAAACAAGAATTTTTGCTAGTAAGTCGAGCCAGATTTAAACTGCCAATACAAAACTACATTGAGAAAATTAGCTGTATTGTGTGCTTTTATTTTTGGACTTGGTATTATACTCTCATCTTTTATGATTGAGGGAGTTTGGCAAGTTTATTTGGTTCATTGGAAGTTATATACATACTAACGCGAGCATATATACATTACTTTGCAGCCCGAGAAATATAAGAAAAAAACCAGAACGTTGTTTTTTGTGTTTCTCGCTTTATTGTATCCCATACATTTTTACGATGATGAATAATGGGCATAATATGATATTCTTTCTTGCATGATCATCATGCATGCTTATCCTTGTTCCGTTTTTTTTCTTCTCTTCAGCGTTTGTTTTCTTGGATAACATTCTCATCCATGCATTCCCATATCGTGAAACCCATCATGACTTTAAACCAAACGACTATAAGGCTGGTGGTGTAAAACTGAGAAAATCTTATAAGCACAATTATTATGAGTATGTGAAAATTTTCATCTACCATCCTTCATCGAGTTCGCTCTGCACAAACTCCAAAACACCCATAATGATGATATGTTTCAAAAATAGAATGAGTTTTTCTTCCGGCACTCGAACAACTCCACTGGCAATGCTAATTCCAATTTCAACAACTTTTTTTTACACGCTTTTAGTGGTGGTGCTTGGTCTCGAACATTGCTCGGAATTTTCAACCAAGTTACTCATCATCCTCCGCCACACATCACATCATACTTTTGCATGAAAATATTTTTTCGGCATATTAGCACATATAACACATATATGTACGCTCATAATATTCGGCGAGGTGCTCCAAAAAAATAAATCCAAATCTTTTTTTTCAGGAGACACTCCTCTGCACTCTCGTTACATCAGAACAGCTTTGAGAATCGTAAGTAACGCAACAAACTTTACTCATCCAGAACCCTTGTTGGTGGTGTGAAAAAATGTGTTAATTTTTGTGTGTGTTTTTGCAGGGCTCCTTTTCTCCAAGGGCTGTTCAACAGAGCGTCGCCGGAAACAGTATAATCGCGTAGCTGATCTCCCCATAAGTTCTCAAAGGAAAAATAAAGATCATTCGAGTGCATAGAATAATATCCGACCAAACGAGAGAGTAACAAGATTCGTCTTTTTTTTATATATTTTTATTAAAAAATAGGTAGTTTTTGCTAAAAATCCAAGATGGTTATTGAGCAAAAGTTTAAAGAGGGCGAGGAGCCCGATCCAACCCAATACCTGTTCGTGTCTCTGGAAATGAAGAGACAGGACCAGTCCAAGCCGTATGACGCCAAAACGGCTTGTTGGGTGCCGGATGACAAGGAGTCTTTCGCGCAGGGCGTTATCACCGGAACGAAAGGGGATCTTGTAACTGTGAAGGTCGATGGGGAGGTGGGTGTTTTTACGTGCTATGAGATGCAGTTAAACAAGGCGAAAAAATTAAATATTACATGGGAAATTTATTTCATGTTTTTTTAGGACAAAACCTTCAAGAAAGCACTGGTAGGTCAAGTGAACCCTCCAAAGTACGAGAAAGCAGAGGACATGAGTAACTTGACTTACTTGAACGAGGCTTCCGTACTTCACAATCTGAGACAGCGGTACTACGCGCAGTTGATTTATGTAAGAACATACCTTAATTGTTTGTCAGTTTTTAATCAAGTTCCGATAAGATGCATTTTTTATGACTCATCATCATCGTCACGTTGTATGCATTTGCGTAGGCGATTGGGTACGCTATACTGCTTCCTATTTAAACAAAATCTTTTTTTCTAAAGAAATCTTTCTCATTCCATAAACTAGACAAAAAAATTACACGCTTACAAGTTCCATTTTGTGTGGATAGTAAAAATGGCTGTTTTCTCACGTTAGCGAGATTCTTTTACACACGCATTCCAAACTGAAAAGACCCCGACCAAAAAAACCAAAAACAGAGAATATATATTTTTTTCTGTCTGCTTTCATCATATTTCAAAAAAAAGCTCTTTTACCTCACATATTATTCTGGTACATTATTTCGTGTTAGTGCATCATCAGAGGTTGAGGTATAACGTTAGTTTCCCACAATATGAAAGATGAGAAGTTTAGGCTCGAGAGTCTGCACACGATGATGTGCCATTATGCATGGCTTTTCTTGCCCGTGTTTGAATATGAGCAGCAGTAGCGAGAAAATGAAAGATGAAAAGAGAAAAAAATGCTATTTTTAGAGTTTTGGGAAGCATGCCAAAGTTGAAGCTTTTGAAACGGACTCCATGCTTCTTGGGTGATTTCTTGTGGTAGCGTGTACATATATATGTGTAATTAGTTGGGATTGATGTAATTTTAATGGGGAGTTTGTTGATTGGGTATATGTTAATGGGTGGAAAATTTGCATTTTTTCGGGGTTGTTAAACGAACATTTGTTAAGATTGTAAAATAGGATGATGGGTGGAAGTGGGGCGGATTGAGACAAATTTGTGATGA
>JAHZMV010001855.1:0-34065 GCA_027743765.1 Coecobrya sp. COE2
TTTTTTTATTTTTTCTATTAACGTAATTTGTAACGATAATCACGACATACATCTAATTTATATTTATGAGAAATTGTAAAAGACTAGTAAGAAGTTAATTTATAAAAAAAAACCAATAATTTCTCAAATTTAACAGAATAGACACCATACGTTACATTCAAAATGAAAAAATGACACATGATATTCAAAGATGAAGGGACAAATTTTGCAGTCACACTCTGTTTACGGTGATTTTACCCACCCACTAACTGACACAAAGGAAGATTTTGAGGTATTAGAGACAAATAAAATGGTCGTGATTAATATTACTTGCCAAGTTTCTAAGAACATATGTAGAAATTTGACTAATTCCCCCCTATTCGAATAAGCGCCCTTATTCTAATAAAAGCCCCCTCTGAGAGGTAGAAAATTAATAAGGCCCCCGGGGCCACTAAAAGAGCATTTACGGTATATATTAATTTGCACATGACTGAAATTGAATTTGTTTGTTACATCTCTGTCATTGTCGGTAATGATAATGATGATGAAGTGACTCAGCATCATGATTTTAAGAGTATTTGAACAATATGAGAGATGACCTTGGCGGAATAGTGCATTTATGTAACTTGGTAACTTGGGGAATGTCACACAGCAACTGTTGTTGTTATGTTATCACATATATCCGAATGAGTAATACGAAGTTCCAAAATGCATGTACATAATGATTTCAGCAGATCAAGTGGAGAAAGAGCATTAACAAAATAATCGTAAATCAAATGACTTTTGTTTGGATGTATAAGCAAATGGAAAATGTGATTAGCTAGCTATCAAGCACTATTATATTGTATTGCAAAATTCGCTTTCCAATATCATTCAGTTTGAAAATCTTTACTTAAAAATATATTACTCTTAAAAATAACATTCATTTCATCATGTTTCTACGTAACATTTTCGGGTTTGTGCCAGCCGGAAGTCCACTGCGTAGACAACGTTATACTTTATAATATTTTGAAAACAATCTTTTATAATTGCTTGTTTTTCTAATTATTCTCCTCACAACACAACAATGCTATCGACATGATCTCGTAATCCCTTTTTAACTACGCAGAAAATTACTCATGCTTCAACGTTATTATAGCTCTAGCAGTATCGATTTTCTGAATAAGATTTTTTGTTGTGCTTGGGTATATATTTCTATTTCAGTCATCATCCTAATTAATCAGGTCAAATTTATATACATAGGTAATTATAAATGAGAGTGCACGGTTGTTTATGACTTCGTGCTTAAGTTCTTATGTCTGGTGAACAGTACTTTATGAGAATGCAATTCACGTCCCTCTTTCATGACCTAAAAACGATTTCGAATTTTGTTTTTGCATAGTTTGTTTCCCAGTTACCCCATCATCATATGAATTTAATTTTGTAAAAATATTGGCCTAAGGTGAAACAGTAAGACTTGTCGTCTCAAATACCTTGAGATCTGTTATAAAAGACCATCATGAGCAATACAAATAGAATAACAAAGGTATGACGATTTATTTTAAATAAATATCATTGTATACTTTTTAATCTACGGTACTTCCTGACAACCTTACAACTTACAGCGATACTTGAGTGCAAAGGCGAAGAGAATCCAAAATGTAATTCAATGCAAAAAAACTTTCTACAAAATTCACGGCGTTTCCTGCCTTTAGCATTATTGAACCGGACCGGATCCTTCCTTCACCTCCTCGTCTTAACCGAAGGTCCTTGGAAAGAGTTTTGCAAATGTAAAAGTTTAGCCTTGTAGCAATTGATTCCATAAGCGCAATAACTATAAAGTTTATTTAATCGGTCGAATTGTTTTCATAAGTACATATATATTATTTCTGCATTCTGTTGTATTATTTGTATCATTCCTGTGTTTATAGAGCGGATCGTACAATCCAGTAATCACTGGTACGCAAAGCTGTTATTACAATGATCCAATATGCGTCCGAAATATAGACCGAATATTAATTTTATAGACCGAAATATTATATATTTTGCCCGCCAAGCTTCCGCTGGTAGACAATGCTCCAGTAGATTTAATTTCCATTACAAACTCTATAAAAAGCCACTAAATAAAATTATCCTCAGCGTACCTGTTCTATATATCAAGTCGATATTTCAATGACAAGTTCTTTAATTAATGCACGCCTAATTATACAACGACGACACAATCATAGCGAACAGACACACAGGATACCCAACTTATTATTTTATCATAAATGTACCTAATTTGGTTAAGGGAACACACTGTCTGAAATTCACATTTCAAACAGACATCTCCATCTCTTCCGTAGACAATCCAAGCAAAGCATACAAGTTATAAAGGAAAAATTTTGCTTTTCGTTTCCCACTTTCTCGAAGCACACGTATAAGAACAGGAGCTGGTCCGCTTTCCCTGTCAGTTCTTCTCCTGCTTTCCTCCAAGCTGGAACTAAACTAAGCCTGTTTTGTGTTCGGTTCTTGTGGATGAACTACTGCAGAGAAAACCGACTTTGTTGTTTTCCTTCCCGTTTTGTCAGAAACTGCTGCTGCTGCTGTATAGCAAGTGCCACGACTACGACGTACTCTTGAGCACAAAAATAACTTGTCAAGCCAACCTGAACAAGTAGTACACGAGTTGAATGATTATTATGAATTTCACTCTTGAAAGGAAAGTCTACAGATTTTTATATCTGTCATAACAGTATTCATTTAGTGGGCTTTCACGGGTGACAGCCAAGCCAAGTATGTTGAGAAGCTACTACTCAGCGTAATCGTTCACAGGTGTTAAAACAGTTTCCTTATGACATACTTGTAGATATCATTACTCATTAAGCAGTGCTACTTTTTAAAGTGTGTACGGTCCTTTTAGTCTAAAATTAGAACAAAAGTAGGTAAAAGCATCTTCTGTCTGCTCCACGGGAAATCATTAACTTTGCGAGAAAAATATTGAGTTCGTCAGTGTAACAAGTCGAACAATTTCCCTGAAAAAGTGAAATATGAAAATCCAAGCCAATCTCTTTAAGTGAATCTTTTTTAGACAAAAAATGTCTTTTCCTCTACTTTTAATTTTGTTAGTTCATCCAAGTGACATGTAATAGGTACTTTAAGGCAGTTTGACTAGATATTTTTTTCCATCTTGCTGATGTAATGTAAAATGGAGTTGTGCAAAAAGAGTTATCCGTGTTCTCTGCCTTTTTCTTCTCATGATAAACTATACCGATAAACTACTTGAATCAGATAAATAGCCTCATCTCTAAAAACTTTTTTGCATGAATTTTGCTGCTGCAGCAGCACCATCAACCATTTTTGTGGAGGATTATTATTAGCAGTTGTATAGGAGTATGTGAACTTTACACATTTTCTTTTTTTCTTTTTTCTTCGACTCCTTAAAGTAAAATGAAGGCAGGACCATCATCACCTTCATCGTTTACTTCCCTCATTTCCATATCGTCCTGTGTCGTCTTTCTCCTCACAACCATTATCGGTAAGCTTATTGTATTTTTCTACTATTATTCCATAAAAGCAGGATATTTACTTCCTATATATTTTTTATTGCTATTCGCTTCATTCCTCCTACTATAGTCCAACCGTCGACGACGTTTCGTCCGTCGCGTAGTCGTCGTTCATCTTAAATGTATATCCATTGTGTTTGCGATTACGATTATTATTACAAATTCAGCAACATTTTTTACACACAAAAGAGGGAAAATCTTGCCTTTTTCCACTCAATATATTCCTTTTATTGCGTATTACTCCGATTACCTCCACATACACACTGTATATTTTATGTGTAGTTTTTTTCAACGGGCATTATGCGGGTTTGAATAGCGGATAGAAACGGTTCAAAAACATTTCCTTATTCCTTTTTAGAAAAAAGGAATAAATGGAGAGAGAGAAACTCTTGGAGAAAAAATGCTTTCTTTTCTGATACCTAGGTATCCTGGCTATAGCAATATGCAGGAATCGCCGAACAAGAAAAATGCGTCGACAAAACTTTTTTATGAGATTTCACCAGGGAAAAAAATGGAGAGAGTATTCCCGGTTTTGATGTTTATGGCTGGTGCTGGTACTGCATAAAATTATAATATACATACACATAGACACACACGTGCAGTTTGCATGGTGGTGGATAGAAAATGTTTTGATCCGCTTTTCAACGTTTTTCTTGTGTGATTTACTGATTTATTCTTGATCCTCCTCTCCACGAGCTCCACAACAGCCAACAGAGAAGATCTATACTTTTTTCTGGAGGCGAGCGGATTTGTATGCGGTTTAAGGAATTTAAGGCGATTTAGCATAAATCAATTCACTTTTCATCGCCAATAATAATATTACTCTCGAGAGAGAACTAGAAAATTGCTGCTTGCTCTATGCTTGCCAAGCTTGTGTAGTCGATTTTTTTTCTTGATACATAATGTAAAAGCTCGTGAGAGAGTTTGAGATTACAGCGACAAAGCAGACCATCTGCATGTTCACAATATTATGTATTTTTTTATTTCAATGAAAATTCTCTTTGATAATAATGTGAGGTTTTTGATGTCACGCATTGTGAGATATTAATAGCATATTAATCTGTTCACGATGGAGGATTTTGTTATGGATTATATGTACACGAGCAGAAACTCAACAATAATTTAATTACATTTTTATTGGGAAATTCATAATAAGATTTGCGGATCATAACTGTCAGATTTACAAGTATTGCCATTGGACATAAAGTACATAAAGCTCATCAAAGTATGTACATATTTTATTATTGTGTGTGTGTGCTTCACTTTCACCCTCTGGGGAATTCGACAAGAATTTTTGCAAAAAAGGGAATCATCTCAAAAATAAAATATTGTTGTGTGCAAGAAGACTAGAAGAAAATCCCTTGACGACATGCATTACTAGAATCCATATTACATGGAACATCACTCACTAGTCTACTCGCAAAAAAAGTCACAGAGAATCTCTACATCTCTCTCTGGAGTCTACGTAAATAAATAGAGAAAGATGAACAATGCCACGGGGGCCACACAGAGCAAGTCAAAAGAAGAACCTATGCTTGTTTTCTAGGAATAGAGAAAGACAGAGAAAGAGAAAAGGTAACACCGTCTCCTCCTCTCTGCTCGTTATCATCATCACCATTCCAGAATTGGGAATAGATAGAAGGAAAGTGCATGCCAAGTCATGTATTGATAAAGGACACCACGAGAGAGAAAACGCCATAATAATATTATTTACCGAAGAAGAGAAAGGCATCCCTTTTCTCTATTGAAAGTCACGCGGAACAAAAGAAGTGAAATGTAAGTACATTCTGTTTTCTGTCATTGGCCAAAGTAAAAGGTAGGAAGAAAGGATGAAGACAAGGAACTCTGATGAACCAGGTCAAGAAACACAAGATAGTGTACAGACATACATACATACATATCTAGTTAGATAAATAGCATTAAGGGATATTTTTTGGTTGGTTTGTTGGTTGTGATGGTGGTGACGTTCGTTTTGTTTCCACCATGAGACTATATACATACCACACTGCTGCTGCTGCTAACTGCATCTCTGCTGCTTCTTCTGCCGTGTCGTGTACCTCACATGACGGTTATGTTGTCATGATGGGCTTTATTCTGTTTCCTGTCTTATTATTTTTATTATGTGCTTTCTTCTCTCCTTTCTGGAGAAAATTCACTTACCTTGCCTCTTCTTCTTCTTCCTCGTCGTCGTGTACAATTTCGCACACACTGCTGGGCGCAGCCAACAAGAAATGATGGTTTCCTCGGGCATTATCATGTCTATGACATGACATGTTGAAAACGCAGAAAATGATGATGTTGCTCGCGATGTTGATGATGATGAAGGGAAATATTGAATTTAGTAGTTGGTGGAGAGAAAGACAAATACACAGACAATGCATGATGCTACAAGGAAGAGAGAGATTTTTAGTGATGTTGGTTGAGTATGAATGTTGAAAGCGACCTAGATTGCAGGCTACTACGGCTGGAATACATATGGCCATGATTTTGGCACTGTTTCCTTCCTTCCCGAAAGCACGCTCTGATGCTTTTTGCGTTAACTTCAGCAGAGGGAAATAATCCTTTTCCTGAAAAACGTACCTAGAGACAGAAAGAGAAAGTTGAGAGGAAGGTGTGTATAAAATAATACACACGCGTGTTTGAATGGGCCCACTGAGTAGTAACCAAAGGTGTTAGACCGGAGAACATAAATACATTAATATAAAAGGCTCTAGATGCTTTTGTCCAGTACATTGATTCCAGTTTGTTAAAAGTAAACTTTTTTCTCTCTGTGCGTTTGTTGTTGATGTTGAGGATGAGGAAGAGCTGGAAGCAAACGCATGGAAAAGTGGAGACGAACGGGAAGGGCTTCATGATGTTTGTTAGTTAGGTTTGCAAAGAAAAAAACTCCGGCAGGTGAAGGTGAACTCTGATCTTTCGTGTTTGATAGAGTTTGTTCACGCCTTGAGCGCATATAATTTTTTCTAGCTGTCTGTTGTCGTTCAGCCTCGTGTTGCTGTACTATTTATTTATTTGATAATAATTTTTTTTGTCGGTGGTGGTGTTTCAGCAAAGGTTAGACGTGTGTTGTTGATTATTAAAGGATAAAAACGTAAATACTGTTCTAACTTCCAGACCTTTCTGTCTAAATGTCAGCCTAGTTGATGGAGTAATAGACGTGTTTGTGATGAAAATTAATGTCACGAAGATGAAAGGGTAAAAGTTAAGGTAGTTTGACTACACAAGTGCATGTGATGTCATGCTGGGCTATTTTAATAAAAACACAATAAAAATGTAGACTACAAAAAATTGAAAAAAATATAGATGAAAGAGATTGCATTCTTTTGACCTTGTTGGTAAACAAAAATGGAAAAGTGGGATAAGGTTACCTGAAGGAAATTATGTGCTGTCTAACAACACCAATAATAAACAAGGATACAAATTGTCAGCTAAATGTACACAATTTAGATAAGACAATAACAACCAATTTAACGTTACGACAATTTTGATAAAGGCTGGTCAGGATAGGAAATTTATTGAAATGAATTACGTCTAAACAAGGCAGCGCCATAGAACATGAAACTTGCCTGAGTTCAGCTAATTGACACACAGTGGGCGTCAAAATAGCAGGTTGATTGGCAATAGCGTTGTTCTAATGGCGTGCATGCATTATAGTGCATGCAACCTCAAAAATTTGGTTTGCACTCGCACAAGTCCAAGTGTTATACCCTCAAAACGTCCATCTATCCCATTTGACGTCCTAACTCAAAGTCCCACGCATTTCACCTATCCTTTTCCCCTCAACTATTTATTATTATCATAGTCCTGGAACCTTCAACGGGAATTAAGGCATGCAATATTATTTTGCAATGCAGTGGTTTTCTCCTCTTTTACACGAAACCAAAAGGTATGCATGATGCATGCATAACAATAATATTACGTATTACATATTATTACATTTTCCTTTCGACTTTGGTTCGGTTTTCTCTTTCTCCTAGCAGGGCCGACCGACACCAAAACCATCCAACTCACTCGTTCATTCCTTTTGGCAGACAGGAAATAAATCACAATGTGTGTATGTATGTGTGTGTGCAGAACACTCTAATAATAGCCATGACGAATAATACAGCCTGTGTGTACGCAACTGAAGTAGTAAATAAACTTTTCCCTTCTTCTCCCCATTTCCCTTCCTCTCTCTTGATGAATGTACTTGGTTGACTTATTGCTCGTGAGTAAATTATAGACGTTCTCCAGCAGTCTTCCTGTATAATAATGTACGTGCTCGAAAATAACAACACCCTCCCCACCACCATCGTCATCTAATAATAATGTAAAGGTCGCTCGGTGTATTAGTCGCCATAAGGCACTATAATACAACTGCATATTATAAAGTTTGCAGTTCATTGTTCAGCCTATTTCTATTTTTCTTATGTTTTTGATGTGACGACAGGGAGTCATGAAGCTGATAAAATATTTTGATGATGAAAGGACCCATCCATCCTGTTTGTTCTTCTGTGCATAGAGCAGATAAAAGTAAGTCGTGTTGTCAGACCAGTGGTGTCATTCAGTAGTACAAATTGAGAATTAGCTTTTGTCCTCTGAACATTATCAACTATCATCGGCGGAAGGAGAGAGAGAAATAGAAGCACTCAATTGATTAAATGCCTTGGGTTATAAATGTGTGCACATGCCAGCAAGCAGTGCAATGCACACTCGAAATCTAAATAATGCATTTTGTAGATTCATTAACGTTTTCCAATTTCAAAGCCTCTCCAAAAACTTTCCCCATATATATCCATCCCCCACCAGTCATTTTCTTCCCCTATTCCCTTTCTAAAGTTACCTAAATTAATGAATGAATTCACGGTTTTTGTGTCTGCTGATGATAATTTGATTGACAAAAAGGACTGAATACCTAATTCGATATGAGACTAGACCACCACATCACACACGACGCTAATATTGAAATGCACTTTTCAAATCATTCACTTTCCTTCCTCATACCAATAATAATTTTTATGGATGATGATGATAGTATAACAACTTTAATTAATTGGATTAAAATTTTGGTTGGGTGAGAAAATGATGATGATGGAAAGTAGATTGGCTGCATATGCGTGCAGACTGTTGGTTGTGTAATTTATATTACCTATCATATAGGCAGTTGGAAAGTTCATAATAATAAGCTGCCTATATATCTGCGTGTTGACGATCTAACAGAGTTTTACTTTTGAAACTTGTCTTGTTCATTCATTACCACTCCATGCTGCATGTGTAACGTCGTGGGTAGCAGTATTTATGAAAACTTATTTTAGTGGTAAATCATGAACACAAAAAGTAAGACAGACTTTTATACTCATTTCAAACTTTTTTGTTTAAAAAAGTCCCCGAAAAAAAATTCAGACAAAGAAGACAGAAGGAAACACAGCCTAAATGAGAAATTGTGTGCATGTATATATTTTTCTTCTCAGAAACGGTTTTTTTTGTTTTCTCTCTACTACTTCTTGTGGTATACCTTACTATTCAAAAAGGGGTAATAATGTAATAATATATTATGCGTAGAAGAGAAAGAGAGGAGCATATATTTATTCCATATGCATGCACATTGCATACATACCTATCTTCCTGGCTACCTATACTGACGTAAGTAATAGCATTAAGTTGAGTCGATGCAAAAACTTTTACGATCCTTTGTCATGCAAAACTCCACTCTTTTATTTCCTCACTCTCAGCAAACTGCTCTCCACAGTTTTTTTACCGTTTTTTATGAAACTAGTTTGTCCCCATTAAAGCCCACTAAGTTTTATGAGCTCTGTGTATATCCTCATTTTTCTTCTTGTTACTCTCCATCTCTACCTAACTTGCATTCAACTTCATTTCCCCTTTTCCCAATTTTTTTCGTTTGACACTGCCAAAGGCGTAACAAACCAGAGGAGAAATGATGTAACACATTATGAAAGTAAAAATCTCAACAGAAACTCATTCTAAAGTGATGTGGTGATGGTGACGACCATGTTAACTTGTGTGGAAGAAGAAAACAAGTCACAAAACTCAAATGAAAGGTGTGGGAAAAGGGAAAGCATACCTATTTCACTTCACCACATAAATACAAAAAGCAAGTAAAATATTTTTAAATAATAATGTCAGCTAAATATGTACCTATACATGCATGTTTTCAAACCACACATCCCTTCTTTCTGTCGCCACAGCCGGTGTTATAGAATTTTTTCCTGCTTCCTTTTGTTTTTGAAAAGGGGAAAGAACTCATCATGAAGTTATGAATTTCTCAGTTCTATTTTTGGACAAGTAAGAAAATCCCACAAAGTAGAAAAAAGCCAACAGGAAACAGATAGAAAAAGTAAAAACATGCATACGTAATCAACTCAAAATAAAGACATGTAAGGCCACGTATATTTTTCTCTTCTTATGTAAAAAGTAGGCAACGTGTATAAATAAAAGGGTTCATCAAATAAAAGCAATGATGGGTTTTCCTCTTCTATAACAGCATGTATTATGCATTACTTCTTCTTTTCTAATCTCTTATTGCCTTGATAATGCGCTATTTTTAATCCTGCACGGATATCTGTTATCTTAACCCGTTCACATAGACAAGTTTATTTTTTCAATCCGAGTAGGGTAATAATGTATTGTTTTGCTGACGCAAATAAGCATACAAAGATATATGTAACTATATTCACTCTGTTTAGATTGAGACGTTTACTTCTTGAAAGTGCAAGTCACAACACAAGTTGAATAAGACAGGTTGGATGGGAGAGAGAGAGAAAAAAACGGGGAAAACTAATAATGAAAGTTTCACAACCTTTTTTATTATTCTTTCTCTCCTTTTTCCTCCTTCGGCTTCCTCCTTTTCGGTTTTTTTCTGCTTCTGGTGAAAAAACAGAAAAGCATTTGAATTGTTTAGCAATGCAATAATATATACTACTACGGCTGGGTTTATGTTTTTTTGTGCTTTGGCTACTGCCTTTTAAGACCCATAACACGTGAATAAATAACATGTGTGTGTCCTCGTTACCTTTTTTTCTTCATAGAAAAATATGCGCTACAGTACTATCCTTTCTGAATTTATAGATAAAACATGCCTTGTTTTATACTAAATGCGCACAAGTTTTTTTACGAGCTCACACACAGTTTCTGTATAGTTTACAGTATGTCATTCCACATTTAGTCCTAGTGCCCATGTTATGTAGAGAAGCTGGAGATATAATAGTGAGAAAATTCTGGACGGAAAACTGGAATTTGCCGGTTTACTCTTGGTGATACGATATCTGCTGGATCTTATCTGGGGGAAAAAGTAATAATATTTTTATGTTTGTAGTACAAACATTTAACATTACGGTTGGCCAATGTGCATGTTGCAATGATGGATGTAAAATGTGCAAAAAAGAGGAAATGCACCGTAATTTCATTTGCATAAAAGAAAGGCCACTGAAATATGGAGATATGCTTTAAATGTTTGTAAAATATATGTGCAGTTCATAATATATAATGTTGCTACAGATGGAAAGCAAGAATGAATAAAAATGTATAAAGTGGAGAAAAGCTATTCTATTTTTGTAAGTGAGGAAATAGGGGAAAACCTGGGGGAAAGAAGAACCTAGTTTTCTTCTTTTAAGCAATAAATACGTAATTTGGAAAGTTTTTTTTCTACTGCGCGTGGAAAACAACTTTTTTATCTTTGATGTTTTCAATACATACATATAAGTATGTGTGTGGTAATTATAAATTACTTTCATAATATTAAAAACTTTTTTTCTTCATACTAGAGAGATGAGGGCCTTTGTATAAAAAAGTTTCTCAATTTTCTCCAACTTTTTTTATTTTTTGATTCTTCTTCGTTCGTACTGCACTAGAAAAGAATCGGGTAAAAAGTTGAAAGTTCAAACTTCAAACGAGAGCGAGTTAAGTGGTGACGGTGGTGGTGGCGATGGCGTTGGAAGTGAATACATCCTACTTCCTGACTGACTACTTAAGTGAGACTCTCTTGGAAATAAATGAAGAGCGAGAGAGAGAAAACGATCCGTTTTTACCATTCATTCGGTTTTAACCTTCACTGCTAGTAGCAGTCTGCTACTCTTATGGTAGTAACGGAGCTAATGAACAGCTCAGCAATTAACGAAAACATATTATTCATGCTGACGATAATCGATGTAGTAGTTTGGTATATTCGGTTCATTATTGCACGAGTGGATCCCAACAGAGAAAAAATTGCTACAAAACTTTTTCATTGAGCAGAAAAACAACCTTCAAGCTACTAATGGCTATGACGATGACGCAAAAAGTGTTAGTTCTTAAAATGGAACAACATTCGGTATAATTTGTACATGCATAAAAACAGACAATAATGAGCAGATATACATACTATTATTATGCATCATTTGCCTATGGTGCAAAAAACAGGGAGAATTTTGTGGTGCAAAAGCGTGAATCATGATGGTTCATCCTATTTATCAGATTTCGATTGTGTTCTCGAGAGCACAATAAGCGTATTATTATGTCAGAGGACTAGAAATATTATCTTCCAGCCATGCAGTCTGATGCTGTAACAGCAGAGAAGAGAGAAGACACAAGGATTTTTTACACGGTTGTTCTCTTGTTTTATGGTTTACTCCACCGCACCGCTTGCAAATACATAACTACTGACAGAACGAGCGAACCGACTCTTTCCTTGCCTAATTTTCATTTGTTTGAGAGAGAAAATAAAAAAGTACCCGCTTCTTACTCTCACCAGTCGTATTGCTGGAGGACAACAAGAGAGCGGAAAAGCAACCGGCGACAACAACTAAAGTCTACCAAAAAACGGAATTCTATTCTACTGCTGTATAGTTAGTTACGACAACTTCAGGGGAAAGGGAAAATGCTGAGCTGCTGTCTTTTTTCTATAATCCGATATATTCTCGCTAATCCCCTGGAAAAAATATGTTGTGCTACCACCACAGCCACCCACACAGCTTCTGTTCTGCTTTTCACTTGTACTTTCATTTCAACTACGGATACTACAAACTCAAGTGCATCCACTTCTTTCTTCCTTTTTTATCTCTCATTCGTCTTTCCCAACAACAAGCTTAGCAACAATCAGACTATATCGCTGTAGCAGAAATGTATATAGGTGGAGAAACTGAAAAATATTTTTACCACAAAATGTGTGGTTTTACACGGTGATCTACTAGCGACTACACATAAAATGTTGGGGTGTACCAAAAACGGAAGACAGAAGCTCTTTGCAGGACAGATTTACAATCTTTTTTTGGAAGAATCCCTTTCTGCTCACACGGGTCAAATGAAATGGGATATGCAGACACATTCCTTTTGCAATTTTTAGTGGGAAACTAGCAAGTTAAAATTTTGCTAAAAAATTGGGATGGAATGGAGAGCAAATTCCTTTGACAAAACCACAAAATATTATGAGGATTTTAAGCTGCTGTAATTTATTTATGTGCTTATTCTAGCAACGTTCTGTCTCACATACAGTCAACCTGTCTTCCACCAGCTTTCGGTCATCGTTATTATTATTATTATGAAAGATGGGTAAACACACTTTGCTATGCTGTTTATTTATGAATATAATCATTATATAACTCGCAACCAAGCATTCTATGAGAATTTACATTTAGATAACACACGTCAATGCGAAAGTTTATTTACCGTCGCATTTGTGAAATGGGATTATGTGTGTATAAATTATTATGACTGTGAGTGTTATCATAAGCAGCAGTCCTTTAAGCCGTATATACTTGATTATGTTAATTCATATTTTCATCCTATTAATCATAACGACTATTACTGCCATTATACCACCTCATCACTCCATTTTCCATTATGATTTTTTATTTCCTCATTTTATTACACCGCACGTTCCTACCTTTTGCTATGCTACTATTCAAAAAGGCATTCAGAAACGGGAAAATAATTTATTACACTAAAGGGCAACTAGGCAACAGCATTTATTGATGGAATGTTGGAGTCGGCAAGTCGACGGTGTAGTGCTGCTTTATGCAATATTGTTGTTGTTGTTGTCTGTTGCTGTTGATGATATGATGTAAATGCCAGCAACCAGTCACTTCATAAGTCACATTAAAAGTAGAGAAATGACGGGAAAAAATGAAAATGGGTACGAGCGAGAAATAAAAAATTCAGGCGAAATCATTCTAAGCTCATTTTCATGCACTTCATGTTACTTTTGTTGACTGACTGGTGGAATGAGTGAGTGGTGGATCACACCACCACCATCACCCAACAGCATTTGCTACTTGTATGACTGGAGAAAGTGGTTGACTGACAAGACAAGAATATTATAATTCGACGAGAGAAAGAAAAGTAAAGAGCTCATCAGCATTATCATGGACATTCATCAACATCACGTCATCATAATCATGAAAATATGCCAGCCAGGTTTTGCCTCGAAAGAAAAACTGCCTTTTTTCAGCAGAGAGAAAAGACAGCTCGCAGTGTTTTCCAAAGTAGGCAAATCCACAAACACAAGTCAACTATACTTACTGTCCCGGGAAACATAATATTTTCTTCTAATATTATTGCAAAATCCATGTAAAAACAGTGCGGCTGCTGTGGCGAAAATATTTTGGATAATAAAATATGTATAACTGTGCACGTGTACGTATATCCGCTCACTATTCATTTCTCTATGAAAAAATACTCCCATTAATTTATTCAGACTGCGCAGCAATGCACAAAGCAACAGTGGTGTCGTCGTCTTTGGTCTACTTTTCATTTCAAATGATATTATTATGGTGTGTGGGAGCACAAACACGCGTGCTTTGCATGCCTGACACATTAGCACATAAAAACGATTCATTTGTAGAAAAAATATAAAAGACGAAGGATTTCCTTTTTTCTTGAATCTGGGGATTTAAAATATGTAACGTAAGCAGAACGTGAAGTGAAAGCGTTAGAGGAGCAGAGATGAAAAACACCTTAAGCCTTCCATCCCGCCCACGCAGAAGTAATTTTACTTTAATCGATAATCGCAATTTATTTAGCAGAATAGTACGATTTTATTTACGTTTCTCTCAAAACCAGTCAACAAACTTTTTACAAACACACAAGAAACATGTCTACTTTTGTCTTCCTTTCTCTCGAAAAAGTAGATAAGAGAAAGTCAGCAGTGTTTTTCCACTTCATCTTATTTTAAGCCATCATACACTGATGAAGCCTTATTCATAGACTCCCACACGTTTTATAGGCGTGTGTAGTTGTACTAGTAGGATACCCACTGGGTTCGCTTGCAGTCATAAATCCTCATTCTAAACGGTTCTGTCAAAACTCATCTCCTTCCAAAATAAAAGTGGAAATTCGAGAAGAAACTATGCTCGTCTTTAGCAGTCCTTGAGAAGGAAAGAAACATAGATTCTAAATATAGCACATACGGCTATATATCACCATCACTTGTTATTATTGTAAATGAATGAGTGTCCTTTTTTAAGCACGTCAGAGTTGCACTATGATGCAACATCTATGAGAACCATGCTCTCGCATTGCATTTTAGTTTACACTTGCTACTGAACTACGCGGCCCTCTCAAGTCCTCGAAAATGAACTTGAAAACTTTCCCCTTTCTAGACACATAAATATATATCATTTCGTTTACTCACTCAAGTTTATTTTTTTCCCGTGCAAAAAAATATAAAAAAAATAAACTTTTGTTCGCATCTCTCTCGCCTTTTGTCTTTTCACAAAATTTCTCACCTATTTATTTGCTGGTGTGATGGTAGTTTCAAGTATTTTTATGGACATTCAGGAGCAAAGGGAAATGAATGGAGTGCCAAAGAAGACTTTTTTGGATGGGAGCTAACAAGGAAAAATGATTTATTTCTTTGTTGGCTGGTTGGTGGTCGCTGTGGTGCAAAATGCATCTTCCACTACTATCCTTCATCTTACAATTATTGTAACACCACACAACATAAGAGCAGACAGTGTGCACCGAAGGAACAAAACCGACCATGTTTTCTTGAACTGGTGGCTAAAATATATATCATATCTCATCATCATTTGAAGCTATTATTATTACAACCAGCAGTGAGGAGAGAAGATGTGTTAAATAGGAAGAGAGAAACTTTTCTCAGACAAAAAGTAAAAGTCTCCTTCCTTCTTGTTTCTCCACAACAGCAGCAACAAAACTAACTGGAGAAGAATAAGCGGAGGAGTACAATAGTCCAGCGAAAAGGATGTGAATGAATAAGGATGATAATGAAGCAAAAGGCGAAATTGAGCTCGAGCAGAGCATAAAGAAAAGTTTCCCCTTTTCATAGAAGAATATAATATTTCAAGTTTTAACAAGGTAGAATGCAAGCAATGCTATATCTAGGAACAAGAGTCAAAAATTTTCTGACAAGAATATCATTCCAAAAGTAAAAGACCACAAGCCGAGCCACAGGCTATGAAACGGAAAGTTGTGTGAAAAGGAAACTTAAATGACACGGTATGATGATGTTGTGTGTAGCGAGAAAAAGAAGAAGTCTGCATGCATCTTTTTGGTTTCCCCGTTTCCTCCCACCACATGTCTTCTTCTAAGAAAGAAATTTGTGAAAGCTACAAACTGTCAAAACTATACACAGCACAGAAAGCGCTCACAAAAGAAAGATACGGAATCAGAGAAATAACACGAAAATTTTTATGGTTTGTCTTTCATTCTTCTTCCATTTCGTACAGTTTGGTTCATCCCTTCAAATTTTTAGTGCATGGTCATTCTATTCTTCCATCATCCATTTTGGGATGATACCACACTATAGCAGCCGAGATGAACATGAATGAAGATCGATCTTTTTATGGCAATATTTCAACAGTTTATTTTCGTCGGTGATGATCATGTCGATGATAGTGCGTGCGTATATATAATATAGTACCCTTGAAAATGTATCAATTGTCTATAGTAATATGCCGATCTATCATTCCCCACCAAGCTAAAAGATATCTTTCTCTTTTTTATGACCAACATTTCATTTCATCCTCTACACGAATTGAACAAACGATGGTGATGGTGCATTGCGAGAGCAGACCGCAATCATCCGCCAAACGAGAGCGTTGACTTGCCAGAGAAAAGAAAAAAAGATAGGGAGAGTGAGAAACGGAACGAATATGTTTTATGACATCGTGATTCACATCAACGTAGAAAAATAGCAACTTCTCCCCTTTTTCTCTCTCTCTGTCTTCCTTCTCTTGAACAATTTCTTCCTTCCTCACATCCTCTATATAAACAGAGACCCACACTTACTCTCCGTACATTCATTTATTTCTTGTGTCTACAAAAATAGCAAGCAGTTCTTTTGATTCCAGATCTTCTGATAAAAGGATGCTGCTGAACGAGAGAGTAAAAAAATGAAGGCGGTTGTTACATATGTATGTCTATTTTCCTTCCACTGCACCGCTTCCGTTTTTATGATGGTGGTTTGGTTATGGTGGCGGAGCGGAGGACGTTTTACCGGTGCGTAGGAAGAAAAAATTCTACTTTTCTTTTCTTCAGACAGAACAATATCTTCATGATGATGATAATCATCATCATCATCTTTTCATATTATGCAATGTAATGCATGCCAGTCTGACTTGAGTCTACAACCGGCGACGACGACGGTACACACGCACGCAATGGAATGGAAGGAACGTAAGGTTGCGTAATGTAACGCAATGTAAACTAAAAAAAATAGGCGGGTTTGCTGTCTGGCTGCGTTTCGTGTGTGGATATTATTATGGTATGCCATCATATATTTCATGTGTGTGTGCGCTTTTCACTCTGCCCTGTTCTTTTTTTTCTTCGTCATATCATCTCTCTAGTATTTTTTTTTCTTTGGATAGAAAAAAAAGTTCTCAAGTTTCTTCCTTTTCCTCCTTCTTACTTTCCCACTCATATTTATTCTTCCGATTTTCTTGTGTATATTTTACTGGAGAAAAGGAAAGATGAGCAGAGGAGGAGCAGTCTTCCTAAATAACTCACCGGGTGTGTGTGTGTACATTTCCTCCTTATTTTTTTCAACAAAAAAACTTCAGTACAAGTTTTTTTCCTTTCCTACTTTTCCTATCATCTTTCCTGAACCTGGTTCACTGCAACTGTATATAATGGAAGCAAGTATTTTCCCTTCTTTCTTTTTCTTTTCTCCATTTTACCAAGTTTTGGTAGGCATTTCATTTTCATATATAAATTTTCTTTGCAATATATACATACATACAGCATTAATGATACGATAGAATGAAAAAAGACGAAGTTTCATGTTTACAATATCATCATCGTTTCTCTATTGTGATCATGATCACTTCTCCTGTTTTGTTCTGGTAGTGGGAGCATTAGACAACAGCGGACGTGAATACCTTTCCACAAAAGAGCTTTTTTCAGGAAAATCCTCTTTCCCAACTCAACATCTAAAACCGGAACAGCATCAGCAGACGTCGCGTATAGTAGTAGACGAGTAGAGGATCATTTTCTCTTCTCCCCGTCGTCGTAGTAATAATAAGTGTACTTTGGTCCATGTTTAATGCAACACTTGGTTATATCTCGTGGTGATGATCAACTACCAGCTGCAGTGCTGGTGCCATTTTTCGGGTATTTTTTCCCAGACAGCCAGTTGTAGTATGCACTTCTTTAGAATAAGAATATGCTCTAATGTGCAATGCGTGCTTATTAGAAGGGCAACTTTTTGGGGATTTTTTTGTTCCTCTTCTTAAGCTTTTCGTAGTTTCATTCAGCTGATGCTATGGTTATATTGTGTTTTGGGGGAAATGAATGGAATGGGTGTTATGTATGTGTGGCTGCGTGCGTGCGGACGTGATTAGATGGTTTATTAAGCAGAGAAGGAAGGCAATATTAAGGGAAAATGCAATAGTGTCCCCCTATAAAGCAATATATTTTAATAATATAAATATTATGGACATATTATAACCACAACACAAACACAGACGTTTACAGATGAAATATATATAAAAAATGTGTACACTATTTTCTTTTACTGCATCTTTTTTACTGCACCTATGAGTTCTCCCCCAAAATATTTTATGTAATCGTATAATTTTATGGCGTGTTGGTGTAATGTGCACTATTTATAGGTATTTTGCAAGATATTTGTAAGATGATAAAAAGGAAACAGATCTGTTTTAACTACAACAGAAATAGACAGTGATTCTGGGTAAGAATACCATAGACGAGGATTCCCCCAGATGGGTATAATTTTACTATCTAACTATTCACGAGACACAAAGTTGCTTGTAATTTATTGGTTCTTCTTCTTCTCGTCTATTGTCCCAATATTCCAAACAAGTTGAACATTGTAAGCAATTCATCAGGGGAAAATCTGAAAAGGTACGTCAAAGAAAGTAAGATAAACAGAAGACTATGACGGCGGGTACGTCCGGGTAAAATGGAAAGCTTTTTGTCTCTCATCTTGTTAGACGTTTTCTGAAGCAAACCTGTCTAGTGAGCTGTTGTTGTGAATAGAGTGAAGAAGGAAACGGGCAAACAATGCACACAATGCCAAAGTAGACTTTCTTTTAGATTTTTTCCTTTTGGCCATCATCACCACCAGCAGCAGCCAGGCCATAAGAAGAAGGGGGAAAGTTGAGTAAAAGCAAAATCAGTGTAAAAAGGAATAATAGAAGTACTATATTCTCTCGGTGGGAGTTTTTATTCATTTATTTGTTTGGAATTTGTGTCGACACGGTATAACAATAAGTTACCCTTAGGAGGAGGAAAATAGAGGTGGAAAGCACACAAGTGAACAATGAGTAGTGTAAAAAGGTATACGGATTCAATAATAATGGAACAATTCCCAGTGTGCTATATAGCTTGAGGAGTAGCAGCAACGAGAAAAGCGTACTTTTATGCATACACGTTGTTGTAACCAAAATCCGAGACAAGTTTCGTTGATGAAAAGAGAAAGTTTTTTTCTTTCTACGCAATAGAATACCTAGAACACACTCAACATGTTAGAAAGTGTTTTAAGAGGAAACAGCCGTGCTTTTGTGGGCAAGGAAGAAAAGGTGATACACAGTAATAATTTGTGACGGGAGGAAAAAGTTTTCCGACAGCATGCTAAAATAGTTTATTAGGTATTTTAGATTCGTGGTGTGGAGTGGAGTAGAGACTGTGTGAATTTTAAATGAACAGAGATTATTAGAACAATATGTCGTATGTGTGTATACACCACATGCTATGTCGGTATGAATATAGTTCGCTTTCTTCACGTGTGATTTTGAGCCATTTTAAGCATTTTGTCAAGTTTGCTTATGTAGAAATTGCGCGCTGTTTGTCTTTATGAGAATTTTTCCTAGAACCACCCAGAAAACTTTTAACTTGCTTGGGATAATGGGATGGTAAAGGATACAAAAGCAGTTATTTTTTGGATGTTATGTAATTTTATGTTCTGAGAAGATTAAAACATAAAATTATATGTTACATCATGTAATAAATTAGTATAGTTTTTAATGACCCTACATTTTGTATAAATTCCATGAATTTAAATGAGATAAAAATACGCAGTTGAGAACAATGTATAAAAAGTATCGATTTCGATTCCCACTTAATGCCACCAGAACCGAACATAGAGTACATTTTGAATGGATTCGCTCTCCATAAAAGAAACATACTGTAATAAAAGTACCTACACAAGAACAAAGTGACTGAATGAAACTGCCACTCTTATTGTTGCCATCTCTTATCCCTCTGCCTACTAAAAAGTTGGTCGAATCTAACTCCAGAATGAGTTATCGGTCCCTCTGGACATCTCTTCTCTCTTTCTCTCTCTCTCCACTGCAGCTTCTCTTTTCTTCATCCACTAAACCAAATAGCCTACGTATGCGCTGCTGCTCATTCATTCAATGCACTTTTCCCAAAATAAAAGGAGAGAAAGAGCAAATAATGGCAAGTCATTCAAAAAAGAGTACATAGACTAGCAGTCACAAACTCCACTTGTTTCAACTAATGTGAATCTCTACCAGCGAACAAATCCATCTTTTGTCCAAACACCCTCTCCCTCCCACACAATTTCCTTTTATTTTCACAAAACCAAGACAAACCTTTTAGACTGTGCATCTTTTTTGTGTGACGGAATTCATTTCAGTTCCATCTCTCTCTCTCTTGCAATCAGACAGAAACACAGATCTACAGGCAAATCCATTATTGCATTTTTTTGTTCCCCATTCTCTTCCATCGCATCGCTGCTATCGCTGAACAAACTTTATAGTGCATCTCCTCAAATTGTAATTCGGTCTGGTCGACGGGATGAATGAACCCAAGTATTTTCTCTGTTACAAAGTGGATTTGGCCCACAACGACCGACCAGACCAGAGACCACCACACAGGTTACACGCATACACACACACTGCTCGCATCAATAGAATAATGTAGGTTTGCCAGTATAAAAACGACAAGGTTGACGATGACGATGATGGTGGTCCTCCAGATAATATTGTATAGGTAAACAAAAGAGAGTATGGAGAAGAGAAGAATGGATGTAGTGGAGAAAGACATGCCGCAAATACCGCAACGAAATCCTACTCCTGTTGTATATAGGTATTTGTATGTGTGTGTGTGTGTGCGTAAGGCCAAAACCCAAATAAACATGCATGACTTGTTTCATTCTACAAAATAGCAAGCAAAACCTGAGGAGACGTAGATGCCTAAACAATGACAGAAGTACATCAATATCCAAACCTACTTTCTCTCTACCTATATCAAACCACCATACCAGAAAAAACAAGGCATTTGACAATGGCAAACAAAACCATGGAAAAGAAAGGATTCTCATCTCTATAAAGAAAGGAAAACGGATCTTTTTGGTAGGAGGAAAAGAGAAAAGCCACTGGTTCGACCGCATACACACTAGATAAACATTTCATAGACTGATCGTCTTGTGTGTATAGAGCGGAGGAGAAAGTCTTTATTTTTCTCTCTAAGAACTTGTCTCCCGTCGTCTCTCCATCTTCTAATACTCTTGTGTGTACTTTTGTTTCCTTTTTCTTTTCTCTCCAAAGACAGCGAGTGGAGTCTGGACAAGACAAAGGTGGTATGGCGACGGTAGTGGTTGTAGTAGCAAAGTCAGTCAAGTGACTACTGGAGTGACATGTAAAACGTCTAGTTTTCTTCTCTTGATCTTCTTACTTTTTTTCTTCAACTTCTTTTTCTACCTCACCACTGTCTTCTGGACTCTGTATTGTTTTGCTTGTACTGTCCATAAAATATCTCCACATGTTTCTGTCTCTTTCAAAGAAAGGAAAAAATAAAAACAAACCGGATACATAAAATGCGTGTGTAGGTTTTCATCTTTCCTGTTTTTCTTCCTTCAAAATCTTATTTTGTTATCGTTCCAGTCGCTGCCCACGCGCCGTAGAACCACCACCGCTTCAGTTTTTTTTGGTCTCTAGAAACCGATACCCATTATTAACCATTTTTTCTTTGAAACTTTTTTTTTGAGAATCTCTGTTCATTTCCCTCTGCCATTCTTTCCTTTGACTGTTTTATATACAAAAAATGTTTCCTTTTGTGTTCCCCTTTTTTGGATTGTAAAGCAGGAAGGGTATCGGATTGTTTAAAAGGGAACGTTTTACATAAGTATTCTTGGGTAGCTTGGAGCAAATTCACATTTAAAAAGGAATGAAAACAAAAATGGAATAAATTGAAGTAAGGAATAAGTAAAATATACAAAACTAAGAGAGAACGGGACGAGGTTCGTTAGAAGAGCTCCCAAGATCCTCTTTTTTCTTAACCATTTAAGGCATTCAGTCCTAACCTTACTGCCATTTAGAGTACCATAACTTATTGTTGAACTTCGTTTGGGGAGAAGACGGGTAGAAACCAAAATAGAATAAAAGCCAGAAATGCACACATACACACAAGGAAGTAGAATGGCTTTTGTAGTAAAAAATGCCTTTTTTCAAAGATTCACAAAAGTGTTTCCCTTTTTATACCATTTTGCCATCTTTATTCCTTTTATTTACGCACAAATCCGAAAACTCTTTCGGTAGTGGATGTCTTTTTCTTTTATATGCAATTCAATAGAAAATAACTTAAACTGTTTGGTTTGGGTTTGTCCGCATTATGCAATAGGCTCTGTGGGATATCGCATCGTAAACAATGTGTTTAGTCAGTTCCCTTTTATGTCAATGGTGATTGGTGATGATGATGCGAATGTTTGCGTGCATGTCTTGTTCGGTTTCGTTGAGAAGAGAGAAAGCTGAAAGTGCAGAAAATAAATATATTTTTATTTATTTTAGTGACTAGTCCCCAGAGACAGTCGCTGGAGACAGCTCTTTTTATTCTATACAATAGTAGAACGAAATTCCTTTTACTTTACCTGTTCTGTATTTTGGACGCAGGCAATAAATACCTACGTATTTTCTGCAGATGTAATAAAAGAAAGAGCAAAAAAGAGTTGAGATAAAAATGCACAGGTATTTCATTTTTAACTGAAAAGAAATCTTTCGTTTCAACATTTATATCACAATTCTATTTTATTGTTCAATCAGGTTGTTTTGATACAATAGCATGCTTGACTGACACTTGGTCAATCTTTAAAATTCAAATAGACAACACAATTGCCAAAACGATTGGTTTTGCATATAAAACAAGAAGATGCTTTTTCCTTTCAAATCAATAGATTTTCATTCATTTTTAGTTCCTGGAATCTCCTTTCTACGTTGACAGTAAAAAAAAGTAATTCCAAGAAAATGAAAGGAGCCCACCTGCTTGGTCTGTTCAAAAATCAGTTTTCGTTCTTACGTCAGCCTCATTTTCTGCGTTTGATACAGATGCTTCACTCGCACGTACACCCACTCACGTACTCGGAGTACCCATCAACCTCCATCACAGTACATATATGCATATCCCATTAAACCTGGCGAACCTCTTTACATTCCAATTTTCGCTAGGTTCCCTGCAAAGAACAAAAAGATGGTCTGTCGTCTACAAAAATGCATAGTCTCAGCTTTTACTAAAGAAAAATGAAAGGGTTACTTTTTTAGAGTTCAAGTCTCGTTTCCAGCTTTCACTCTGTTCTTCGCTCTTTCCATGCTGCACTTTGATATTCCTCGTAGTCTAAGCATTTTCTTTCAAGGAAAAACCTAAAAACTCTTTTGTGCTTTCACATGTGGCTTTGTACAACATCATATCCTCTTTGGATGTTCCAATCTGTCCTCCGTTCACACAGCAGTAGCCGCAGCGAAGGCTTATAAATTATATCTACATTGCAGTAAAAAGAGAATGCCCCGCTTTTTTCAACTGGCTTGTTCAAAGGAATTCCAATGATGCTGAAATGAGATGAAGAATATATTTTTTTACTACTACGTTGAAAAATGTACTTTTTCGTGTGTATGTGCGGCTGCACGTGCGTTTCCTTTTACTCTTGATACTCTTATGCAAGAGACCACGACGACGACATGAATCTGTTGGAGAAAATGCGGTCCTTTAAGTGTATGTATGCACGCTCCACTCGTCTTTACCGATAATAGTCAGTAGTAGTGCGTTCTTGGACTTTCTCTTCTTTTCCTTATTATTATTATTATTATTTGCTACTGAAACGGATGGAATATCCGAAGAAACGGATACATTTCACTTACTTAACTTGACTGACTCCGACTGAAAAAAATTGAACGATATAAAGTTACATATTACAGCATGTATGTCTTTGAGAAAGTAATAATGTAGTTAGGTAATCTTGGTACATATATTTTTTGAACTCGCCGTCTTCTCTGCAAGCCGCTGTCCTTTTAACAAGTTGCGTAACGTTAGGTTTGCTGTCAATGGATTGTGAGGTTATATACGCATAATATATGTGTATAATATATATGCTTCATTCCATATTATTAGGTCGCGATCAAGATAGGTACTCCACATTTTTTTCCACGTACCTACCCACGGAGAATTTCGATTTGTCCTCGACAAATCATGTTCGCTTTTTCAACTGAAGAAAGGAGAGTAATATTGTAACGATAAGTGTATAGTTTGACAAGAGAAAAAGAGAAAAAAGGAGTTCAAAGCTGAGGACGTACTTTTTGTGTTTGGATTTATTACTGGGAACTGGCTAAAAAGTTCATTGGCAAGGAATAGCGAAAATTCTTCTTTCAAAATGTGACCAATATTTTGTCTCCAATTTTGTGAATGGCTGGCAGTTTTGCTGCTTATTTATGTACATTTTCAATGTACATCATACACATCTAACCTTATTATTTATTATTAACTGCATATCAGAAAGTGGATATAAATGTGTGAGAAAAATGCAAAGAGAAGCAAAGAAGAAAAAGTTAAATTGAGAACAAACTTTAATCTCTCTTGAATTATTTATTTGTGTCCTTTGGTCTTTCATTTAATAAATGTCTTCCACTCACAATGCTTTTTTATCGATTTTCTAGTCAAGGAGATTATAAGAAGGAAATGAAACAAAAATTTAAATTTTTCTTATATTTTTTATTACAGGTAACTTTGGTGTGAGCGATGCGGACGTGGTTTTACGACAGGATGAGCACACCCTGACAAGGCGCGGAAGTAGTAGCCGTGGTGATGGAGGAGGAAGCAGCATACCCGTAGGCATTGGCGTTGGTATCCCAGCCACCACCACATCTTCATTTTCTCCAAGTATTGTTACCAGTAGTAGTAGTAGTGGTGGAAGTAGTGATGCAAGTAAAAGTACAACTAATAACAAAAATGAGCTGCTGGTGGAAAAATCACCATCTTCTTTGTCATCATCATCAACATCCCCTGCTGCACTTGTACAAGAGCAACTGAATTTCCGCTTGCTACCCCCCTCCACCCGCCGGCAATCTTCCACACCAAATAGTTTTCACAAGGTAAGAACAAGAAAAATGAAGGAATGAAAAATACATATGTATAGTATAAAGTAAGCAATAAGATAAGCAGCAGGGAAACCACCACCACCCCGACAATTTCCTCAGCTTCCCATCTTTTTAAGTCATGTTGTTATTCTAGTCTACATATTATGTTTACTTTCATCCATCCTCTTGCAATAACAAAAACAGCAACCTAACTACACACACTCACACGCTAAACTTTTTCCCTGACTTTTTTACGATATTTTTCATTCCGCACTCAATTTGCCAACTTTTTTATTGCATAAGCCAACCAACCACTATCACCACAACAGTTTCAGACGTTTCAAGTTCCAACCATCTTTTTTTCTGTTGCTGTCTATCCACATGATATATTATTATAGAGTTACAAAATGTTTACCCATCCAACAAAACGTAAACAATGTAAAGACAACAAAAAATATAGTACGTATTTTCCCCTGAAATAATAAAAATGATGGAGATGTGTGTGTTTTATGTACACAAGTTTACAGGAAAGTTTTCCCTTTTTGTTGGCAAACTCTGTACAAAATGCTGTTTCAAATTTTCCCATTCCTCCACCCAAAAACTAAAGTCAAACAGTTATGTCAACAAGTTTTTAAATAAAAATCTGAGCACAAGTCTATGAAATATGCATATGACCATGTTTTACTTATCGTGCACTGAAAAGTATGATGACAGGAGAAAAATGACAGTGACAACAGAAGTGTGTAGTAGCGATGGTGGTATATAAAATGGTATAGTAGCGGTTATATATTTGCGTATATAATGAAAGCGTTGACATTTCCCATCATTAAATTTTCTCCTGTCTACTAGTCCTAAGAAGAAGAAGAAGCAGTAGTAGCGGTTGTTCTTCTTCCAAAGCTTTATTTACACTCTTCGCACCTACAGAGAAGGAAGAAGAGGTGGATAGTTCGCAGTGGCTGGCTGTGCTGCTGACGAGTGAGTGACAATAGTAATAATAATGGGCTGACTAAACAAACCAGTCAAAAGAAAAGCGGAGAAAGCGAGAAAGCCTCAAGTGAGACAAGGAGACAAGATAAGACTTTTGTAACTTTGGAAAGGAGCTGTTCCTAGAACTAGCGCCTTGTAGGATGGTGACGATGATGATGATAGAAGAGCTCAAGAGGTGACTGTGTAAACATTGACAAGTGAAATCAGTGTTCTGCAGTTGGCTTTTGGTTCTCTCTCTCTCGTTCGTATTTTCTCTTTAGATGAAATGCATGTTATTTCTCTCTCTGGAACCTATCGCTTTGCTTGGTCTCTCTCTCCATGAGTGTGGTTTTGTATACGGGCTGTTGGCTAACGAGTACGAAAATGGTTGAGGGTATACTCCACTAGGTCGTGGGAAAATCAGAGAACAAATTTTTGCTAAGCAAGTCAGCAAGTGTAAAGTAAACTAAAACGTAACATTGTAGGCATCTATATATACATATATTATTCCTCACAGTGTTTTGCTAAAGTAGGTAAGTAAAGTGGTATCAGCACGACACCACTCTCTCTGCCCTTATTTCTATCCTATGCCCTTAACGACAATGACTTTCCACTTTCCCGTTATGCAACCATGTGGACTACCAACCAGCAAACCAGAGATCTTGGACTATGCATATAACAGAGGCGCTGAAAGAGTTATTGTAATATAACATCCATCTATTGTGTATTCTGAATGGCATTGTGCTCCCGTTTTCATCGTCGCCTCGTCTCTTTCTCTCTTCTTCTCTCCTCCTCTTCTCCCAACTAACAAACTTTGGCCAAAACTATTTTTATCTACAGTACACTTTTCCATATAGAGCAGAGATGGGACAGTGAATAGAAAATACTAGAGCAACTAGAGTGAAAGTACACATTTATAATGTATGACATGTCGGTATACTAGGTACACGTATCACATCAGCACACAGCGCAGCGTACATATAAGGTCCAGGTCCACACGTTCACACCATCATGCATTGTTGGTAGGACAAGAAACAAGCAAGCAAACCAGGGTAAAAAGTAAATGTGCTTTAATTCATTATCAAACGAGAGCAGAGAAAAGTTGATAAATATTCATGATTCTTCTTCTTCTCCCGTTTGCTTTATGCTAGTGTGTGTGTATTCACAAATAATATATTATAAGTTATATGTAGGTTTAGGTATGTAAAGTGTGTTGCTTAAAGCGAAAGTGTTGTAACAAGCAGGTTATTATGGACAGGCTTGTTTTGTATCAGCCCTGCTTTTTCCCATAAGGAGAAAAGTCTCCGTTTAGAATTGAATTACGGGCACATTGGTCCTAGTACTCAAATCAGTTGCTTGCTGGATTTTACATCCTCCTGCCCTTTTTACACTGCTCACTATAATATTCAACAAGAAAATCTAAAGAACACTGCTACTAATTTAAGAGTAACATGCGTGTATTATATAAGAAAGCAGAGTAAACATTATGCAAAATTTATGTAAAACTTGTGGTCCAGTCTACACACTCACACCACACCACCATCACATCTTTCTCCTAGTATGTACACAAGTCTTACTCTGTTTGAAGATGATGATGGTGAGACGTGAATTAAGAGAAAAAAATTGCAAGGAGCTCAGAAGAAAACTACTGCTGGTTTTGTATAGCGACGACGATACAAGCCGATAGGATGGTGGTCAGACAAAAAACCCTGAAGCTGTAAAGATGAAGCCAGGGTAAAAAAAAAGCGTAACATTTTCTTTAGTTTGGTTGGTTGGTTAAGTAAATTTTTGAGAATAGGTAGGTATATACTTATATAGTCTATAGACGTGACGCAAGTTGTAGTGGAGAGGAAGGAAGAAAGCGTAGAAAATGAATTAAATTTTGTACAGGCTCAATTAATTCCAACAATGTGACATTTTCTTTTGCTGGCTCTTCTACTCTACTTGTTCAAAGGCTTGTTTCTTCGTCTGCCTTGTTGGATCCCATTATTTTCAACATAAGGCACTATACTACAATATTTCGCTCTCTCCATTTCTCTCCTTATTATGGCCATTATCATTAAAGTAATCAGGTTACAACTGACACCATTCACACATATTCTACGTCCACTAGTTAAGTCATGCTTGGTCTTTACTAGACTACCTACTCTATTTTTCTACATTTTCTCTCATCTCCATCCAATATATCTTGTGTGTAGTATCCCTTGTTAATAATTTTGTTATGAATATAAGTATATCTATATTTTTGTGGAAGTGGTATCTACTTCGGTTCCGGACAATATGGTTTCCTGTTTCTGACTGATTTTCTTTCCTTTTCCCAACAAAATAATGGTCACAAAACCGCAACAACCCAATTTTAACTTTTGCTTCATTTCTCTCATAAGTTAGATCTATATATGACCATACTATATAAATCTAGAAAATTTTCTCCAATTTCTTTCTGACGATGATAAACTAGGAAATGAAATAAGATAGAAAGCTGGAGAAAGTCAGAAAAGCAAGGAGAAGCGAATTACTGGCAGACAAAAAATCAGTTTACTTATCCTATTAGAGGTTACCAACACACACACACAGTTGGCTTTCATCATCATGGTTGACTTGTGTACTTAATGTTGCGATATATTACTTTCACCATCACCACTACCACTGCTGCACAAACATTCACATCACCAGCAGCAGTAGTTGTAAAGGAGAAAAATATAGCTTGCAACAAAACGGTAATAAAATATATTGGCAATGAGTGAAGAGTACCTATTTCTACTATGCCCTATTTGTGCCCATACAAATTTTTATCTTATCCTAATCATGTGATCATATATATTTCTTTGCTCCAGAGAAAATAATATACTGTGCTACATACAACAGTTCAGTCTCAGCCTGAACTGTTGTGTGCATCACAGTATATTATTGGCTTGTTATTGACTAAATTCTCAATATACTGCACTGTTGACTGTATACCAAAAATAAAAGATTGTAAAGGACATTAGCCTTTGCTACACAACAACAGCAGCAGCACTAAAAATAGTCATCGTGATCATCAACAAAGCGATCAAGCTACCATATAACATTTAAACTTGCCCATATAACCCATACATCTATTTCATCTGTCCAATTCATCAGCCTTTTTCCTCTGCCTGCTTTTGACCCAGACTGTGCACTACTTTCGTTGGATTTCCCTTTTATTTGTGTGTATAGAAAAGATTAGGATTTTTGGGTTGCGAAAGTACTCTCCCCGAGTAAATACAAGCAGCCACATAAGTATAAAATGTACCCTCACACTATTTTGCCGGAATCTTGAAAAAAACGGGAGAGGAAACCTTATTCCATTTTTTGGGAGCTGAAACAGTTGAAGATGAAGAATTAGAGGGGAGATAGTTGAAAAAGGGCAATGGGAAAAATGTCTACTTACTTGTCTACTTTTCCATATTGTCCTGATAGATCTATTTTACTACTCAGTCACTCTCACACAAGGAGAAAGTCGTTCATTCAAACTCACATGCTTTTTTGCCAAGTATAGTCGTATTTTGCCTTAATTCCAACAATGATCCAGATGCTGCTGCGGAGTACAATAGATACATCATCATCTTCTACAAGTAACACAAAACTATAAACTCGTATTTCTTCTTCCCTACTTTTCGATTTTTTTCTTTCCTTGCTGAAGAAAGAAAAAAGGAGTGGAGGAGGAAGAAAATGAAGGAGAGGAAAAAATATGGAGTAAAAGTCAAGTCAAAAGAAAGAAAAAACGAGTGTGTATAGTGTATATAGTGAATTACTGACTTACTTTTTCACTCAACCGTTTATTGACTTCTTAGTTCAGTAGCAGCAGCAGAAACTGGAGAAAAAAGAAAGTCAGAGAAAAAGAAAAAAAGAGAAATGGGAAGGGTGATTGGATCTTTTCTTCTTGCTTTTTTTACTTACTTAACTTACTGTTCAGCTTTGATGAAGAGTTGTGTCAAAGGGAGATTAATGTCCCTTTTTTCTTCCTTTTTCTCATCTCTCTTTATTTTGTCATGTTCATACAAGTAGGTATATATAATAATATCGGCTACACCGTTTTTCACCACGCACAGTACACAGAGACAAGTCAATGGCAATTACTTAAAAGGAACCTTTTTCTCTTCCGCAGCAGTAGTTTTTGTTGTCCTCAAGGAAAAGGATTGTTCACGTGAACTTTTGTTGGCGACCTTTGGCTATTCACTCGCTATAAACTCGTTGGTCCTTTTTAAGCGTGTGGCTTTTGAAAAGGAGCAGATTTAGCAAGCTTCGTGGTATTTAACCGAGACGGACAGAAAACAAAAATTGATTAATTCTTTGTTCCTCGGCCAAAGCTGGAGAAAAGGACAAAAAAGCTTTAATAGAGGACACATGTTTGTTTAGGAACAATTTAAAGGTGTACGATGGACGAGTTTAATAAAAGGGTTACGTCCAACCCGTGTTCCCTAAAAACTATCTAGTTACTCGATAAATTGGTGGGTAGGGGTATACAATTAAATATGAAGCTTACAGTTTAAATGTATTCAATGATTACGGTTAAATCAGTTAATTTCTAGAATGGGTGGATGTACCGCTACTTTAATTGTGTGCTACTACGTGATGCATCGAAAAAAAGATTTGTGTGGTAATAACAAGGCAAAAAGGAGATTAAATATATATACATTGTAAAGCTTTTTAGGTAGCTCACACTAAATAATTGAACTAAGCAACATCACAGAGACGGTTTCGTAATCAACAAGATGACATGCGTGGGGGAGAAGAGTAATAATACACATACTTGATTGGGACTTGTAGTATAGTACACAACACGCTTGAATGACTACGTGTGTCAGTCAATTTCCTATTTCCTTGTAATTTTCACTTACGTACATGGTTAGTAGATAAAGCAGTACTGATAACTACTCTCACTCCCACGTGTTTTCTTCTTTACAAACCAAGTTTTGGAGAGGATAGGGGAGCAACATCTGTACTCCTATATATTTAATCTTGTCATTACTATCACGAAAGCCATCTCTTCTAGCTAACCAAAGAGTTAATTTTGGCTGAGGGAGGTGTGAGATTATTCAATAAAAGGAAATAAATGAATAGCTTTCTCTCTCGGAAAAAAATTTACAAAGGGAAAGAAAGTCACAAACAGATTGAATACACGAATTGGTATCTGGTGACATTCTCGGAAAAAATGTATAATATGGCACGATCGTTCTTGTCATCTCGCATTTTCCCTCTTCACAGAATCCTTCAACTTCAGCAGCCTATTTTTATTGACAAAAAAGTCCACCGTCCTCGTTTTTTTCCCTTTCCTTGTATAACAGAATTAATACATATTTCACACAAGGAAATTTCTTGTCAATGTATCCTATCATCATCGTCATCAAAGCGTGAGGGAAAAGTGAAAGGAGGAGTAGGAGAAGAAGATTTAAGTTTTGATGTCAATAAGGCGTGAGATGCACACCATTTCTTTTTAGCGTCGTATTATGCTTAATGCGTACATGTCACAATGCCAAACATGCCATGCCACTATACAAAGCACAGTTATATCTTCATTCACAGTTCACATTACTTTCAGACAAAAAAATCCATAAGGATCATCATCATCATCGAGGCACTTGGAGAGAGAGAGAAAAATGTGAATAAAGTAATGTAACACATTCAGTCAGCAATACGGAAGCGTGATTCTCAATAGAAGTCATAGAGAATATATATATAAATATATACGCTCATTTGACGATGAGAAGTGAGTAGAGTTTGAGCAATAAGGAAAAAAGTGAAGAGACAAGTTTATTATCCTCGCTGGGTACAATAAAGAATGACTACATATATCCGAGCAAAAAATGTCGTGCTTCTTGCTGGCTCGTTTTGTATGTTCGTATATTATATTCATGGGGCTTCTTCATTCCCAATTCCAATGTTCCCTTCCCGACATCAGTCCCATCAACAACATCAGAATGATCGACAATTGACATCATCCTCATCATCATCTTCATTGTCGTCGTTCTCCCGAAAAAATGGTACTTGAGTTGTACATGAGGAGAAGAGAGAGATGCATGGGAAGAGTGAACACTCTTGAATATTTTGAACCCACCCACATAAAAAAATCTCTGCTTGCTAACATTTTTTCCACTGCACTGGAGCGGTAAAATGGAACATACACTCTATAAACCATAATAATGTGGAGTAGGGAAAGAATTTTTTTTACATTTTCATACACAATTGCATTACATTTTACCATTTTCCTGATGATACTCTCCTCCACATTACACCAGTATGCATTGGTGGATGATGTTAAGGTAGTGGATGGCTGCATATAAATCTTAGTCAACCGAGTAAAAAGTGAAATGTGAACAGTTTTCTCTCTCCTCTTGTCTCCCTTCGTCTTCCTCCTCCACTCAACTTTCCCACATGCACACAGTGTTCCTATTCATATCCGGAAGGAATTCTGGAGAAAAGTAGCAAATTGGGGTATTTCTCAGTTGGCTGACGATTTAGCATTTTTCCTACTGAACAGCATCACTCTGAATGACTGACTGGTTTTGGGAATAAAAGTGTAATGGTAATGGTAATGCTTTTTATACTACTTACTATACTGAAAGCCATGATGCACATTATACTTTCAAGAGTGGCAGTAGTGGATGAATCCTCCGCCTACTTTCTATTCCTACACGAAAGATTTTTTTCTTCGTCAGAAGAATTGACTTACTTTCTTCCGTGTATATATAGTGCACGGTAAAAATAAGTCGGAAGAAGATCGGAAAGATATTGGGGAAAACTTCTTTACTCCTCTTTTCTCTGTGGAATGAAAGAATAAGAAGTTTTTCTAGGTTGCATGCACACATCAGGGGAAAACCTTGGGAATTTTTTTCTTGTGGATTGAGTGGCTCATCTTGTCTATTCATCATTATATTGAGTGATATTGCTCACACCCTTTGGTCCTTGATACTACATTTCATTGGAGTTAATGGAACACAGCCTATATCCATACACCGACATTATCTTTCTACGTCGTTCTATTTACTTTCTCTTAAATGTGGGTGGAGAATATTTTATCAGTTTTCCATATGAATTGCAGTAAATTGAAGCAGGTTGTTTGTAGAAAATGAAAATATCTTTAACGGAAAAGACGTTAAAAATGGCAGACTTTTTCCTTTAAATATCAAAGATGGAAGCGACAATCATGCAATTATTTTATTACTTTCCATTTTCTATACTTTTTATTGAACTTTCCTTATCAATATTCCTTTTTGTAAAAATTCTACAAATTCCTTTCTCGTCATTCATTCATCTCGTTTGGTCCTATCCTTTCAAGTTGACTGCTGGTATGGCAGATTATGTGCTTTATGTACACCTTATTTCATTGATTCCCCTTTTCCACCACACTTTTCCCAATTTATCCTTCCACAAAAAATCTATTTTTAAATCAGCACCGAATTCTTCCTTTCTTTTACACACGCATGTTTTTGTGTCTGGAGTGAGAATCAGACCAAGATAAATATCGCTTTCAGTCTGCATCGTGTCCTGTCGTGCCACCACGTTTTTCACAGATTCCACACAGAATTTTTTCCAGTCAGTCACCAACCAAGGCAGACAATACAGTGTATAATGCACTTTTTGGTCCTGTCCAAAAAACGTGGGTGGAAGAAGGAGAAAGGGAAAGCTTGTAAAAAACGGAAAGAGTTAGCATTTTATGGACTTTGAAACGATGTAATTTGAACAGGGCATTATTACGGGTATTGTTGTGCGGTTATACCGGAACGACTTGTACTTCTCTACTGCTCCTGGTTAAAGTACCAAATAATGGGAACACGGAACAGCAATAACAAAAAAATGTTTCAGAGATACACATACAT
>JAHZMV010001856.1:0-35960 GCA_027743765.1 Coecobrya sp. COE2
CACTTGTTTGTGCATACTGTACCATACAGCAAGTGATATCCCTGGTTATTACTTACATTGAAATCGTGTATATATTTACACGAGTGGAAAATCCACTCACTCCTTTTTTCATTCTACATATATATGATGATCCTGTATCCACTACATATCCATTTCAATCTATCTTTGTCTGATGTAATGTGTATAGTAAATAGGTATGCATGTAGATAGCATGTCGAATCAACATCCTCATCTCCTCATCATCATAAAAAGCGACACACAGAGCCACGAGTAACTCCACATTTTGTGTGGCAGTGAGACAAGTAAGTTCTGTAGAGACGACTCAGGAAACCAACTCTGTTGAAGTTGCTCTAGTCTCATTACACCTTCATGGTATAAGGCAGGCGAGCAAATAAGGGAAAAAGACCAACAACTGCAGAAGTCACTCTCCTTATTCTCTTACGTCTTCTGATCTGACTGGGAAGTGATGTGAAAAATGTATCGAGGCGATATGTCGTTTGTTTCACAATAGTTTTTCTGTCAATGCTCCTCGTACAAATATCATATATTGTTTGTTTAGTTTATATAGCTATGTGACAGTGTGTGTGGCAATAACTAGTTTTATTTTACATTAGAGTTCAAGAATAATATAGACATATATAGTAAAATCAACAAAAGAGTAAAATGGGAGTTGTAGCAGGAGCAACAAAACAATAGTTGTAGGAGTAGCTGAAAAAATTGGAATCAAGGAGGAAGCGATCACATGCACGGCAGTGTGTGTAAGTCTGTCTGGTTGTTTGCTAGGAAAAGTCTATCGCATGTCACATAACAGTCTTCTCCTCCTCCACTTCTGCTCTCCCAGAGCAGCAAAAGTAGCTGTAATAGTATTCGTTGGAAAACAACCAGCATTGAAAAATAATCCCGGAGCTGAATAAAGACGACAAAAGAGAATGGAAACGAGGAAACCAATCCATGAAGACGAAGAGCAATTCTCTTTTTTTCGCTTTCTCTCTGGATTTATTTATCAATGAGTGAAAAAGTATTGTTGTGCAAGCAAGGCAGAGAGCAATTGTCTGTGGACATATAGACTTGCAAAATATTCCCTAACTAAAACTACAACGTATAACAATTCGTTCCAGCACTAAACTCCCGGTATTTCAACAACAAAAGAAAAAAGGGAGCGGATAGACGATAGACGTACCTACGCATAGAAAAATATATTCAAGCGGACGAAACGAGAGAGATTATAAGGGATGCACACAGGTGAATAAAAACGGAGAAAAAAAGAATCTCCAAATTCCAATCTCATGAATTGTATAGTACACAGCGGTAGTGGTAACCCGTCACGTCATGAAACATGCAAAATGGAAAAAGCTTTTATCAATTCCCATTCTTGGCGAGCCAATAATGTTACACACGACGAATTTTCACAGATTTCAGTCAATTTCAATTGAAAGAAAGAATGAATAGATGTGCAATAGAGGAATTAGGTAGGCAGAAAAATTCTCCAAAATGGCACAATTAGTTTTTATCACATATATTTTTTGTCATTGCTACTGCTACCTTTGCAAAAAAAAGTTCGTTCAATGAAGGACACTGTTATCTATGTACTTTTTGCATAAAAGATCACTAACTAGTCCAGTCTACCAACAGTGCAGAAGCACGTAGCGTGTCTAACTTTTCAAGTTTCTAGAGAAGATTATAGGTATAACCTATGGATCTGTCTATCTGTTAGAAAGAGCTTTAGACACTGCACTTATCTGAATGTGAGTGTGTTTGTGAGTGTGTTTGCCATCCAAGGCAAATGGTGAGGGACGTGTTCAATTCAACTTTTATGCTTGAATGCCTTCAAACTCTGCATATTATATGAATACTACTACACAAAGCCATTTTGCTCGGCTACTTTTTTGTAACAAATACAAAGACGAGCTTAAGCTGAGCTACTGTTGCTACATAATGCAGATAGAGCCTGAGCAAAAACGTGTGTCATGTTCTCACCTATATGCACAGTATTTCTAGTATTTTATGATGTACTCGGCTTTTAAAAACAACATCGCTGAATAAACCCACGGGAAGCTAGCCAGCGAACGCGTTTTAGGGAAAGGGACCAATTTAAGTGTCATGTACACTTGAAAGTTCCGTTGTATTGTCACCTTCTTTCCTCCCTCACTTCAAATATTCAAATGTGCAAGACAATAAGCACATCTAATGGTAACATACCTTTATGCCGAGAAACCCCAGCACAAATAGATACAGTTATGGTTTTGTCTTGTCCCACCATTTCAGCACGTCGAAAGAAACCAAAAGACAAAAGATAATCAGCATCTTCAGAAAGTTACGATCTGAACGAGTGGCCAAGCACGCTGCACTTTTCGCATTTATTATATAAGTTTCATCATTCATGTAATCTTCATACAAATCCGTGAACTTTACCATGTTCTCTGAACAAAAGCATAACTTGAGTCAACATTGTTCGCACAGCTGGTCACGACAATAAAAAACTAATATGCTACTATAATATGAATCGTTTTACAACCACACATGACTGCCTTATAGCACGTTACATTTGTACGAAAATGTAGTTTGATCGTTGCGTAATATGAAATGCAGAAAGGATTTTACAAGTGTGTACACTTGACTATGCGCGTTCGATTAGAATGCAGTGCTCTTTTCGCAGGGTTCCAAAGAGCACAAAACCATCCCAAAGATTTAGATGTGTAGGTGGGAAAAATCCAACATCCATTCTATTATTCGCCTACTACTTCTATTACCCACCTCCACATATCAATTTGATCAGGGTTTCTTACAACCTTTCCGTTACTTTTTTTCTGTGTTATGAATTTCGTTGGAAAGAAGCTATAAAGTTCTCTGCTGCTTGCTGTTGCCGGTGTTTCACAACTCTTTGACTCCATTTTACTCCATTTGCTACTCTCTTCTTCGGCGTCATCCTAGTGGAAGAAAAGAAGAATAACATTTCATGGACCTCACAGAGACTTTTTTATCTCTCTATTATGTACCAGCACAAGTTCTATATTGAGTATTCCATGAAATCGGTGTTTCTTGTATATATTCTGTATAAAAAGAAAAGGATCAGCGGAGGAGAAGGGAAAACAGTATAAGAGCAAGAGTAAAAGCTCTCCAGAAGTAGAGGTTGGAAGCAGGAAAGAGCATCAGCAGCAAGCCACTATATATTACACCGGTTCACTTGTTTATGACCGGTCGTTCATGAAAGAAGGAGAGACGAAGACGAAAGTGGTGGTAACGTGATAGGAGAAAGTCTCGTACATGGCGGGATCATTCTTTGTGAACTGAAAAAGGGACTTTGTATTTTCATACGGGAAAAAAGTGTATTACGGTCATACGCACAAAATCCACCTATGTTTACGTGTGCATCTAATGTGGGTATCTCTATATACCCATATATTTGAAATAAAAGCAGTTGAAGTGGCAAGTTTTCTTTTCTCATAAGCAAACAGGAGGATAACTGCTATATATATGGCGGTGGTGGTCGCGTTAGTCAGTGTGTGAACCAAAAGCAATCTCTTTCCTGGTCCCTTTTAGATATATTTCTCTGCTGGAAAATTGTCCTGAAAACAGTTACACAACGGACATTTTTCTCACTAGACAGATCTGTTTCTTTCCTTCTCCAACGAAATGGAATGAAAACAAGGGCCAAGCGGAGAAAGCTACAAGAAAGTTGTATACTGAAAAAAATTTGTAATACAAGAAAAAAGCATCGAATCAAAAACGCATGCATTAGATACAAAAAGGCATGACAGGGCCATCAAGAGCAGAAAACGGTCCGAGCAACCGTGTGTGATATGAAGCGTAGATACAATTTGGTTAAAAAGGCAAAAAAGGAGCCCAAAAACCAGTATCTGTGACTGAGCGAGAACACTTTTTCTTTTACAGTTCAGCTGTCGTCGTAATATAAAACTAAACTGAACAACAGCACAGACTCTTTCCTAAGAAGCGAATGATGTGGGCAAGGTGGTGGCGGTGGTCGTATGGTATGATGGTGTGTGGTAATAGATGTAATAGAGTAGTGTAGTAGTCACGGAAGATAGAAAAGTTTCGAAATACATGAGAGTAGGATGAATATAAGAAAAATTATTGCAACAACATCACACAGGAATGAATGAAAAAAGTGAAAATAAAATATGGCAACAACAGCAGTAACCAAAAAAGTAGCCAAAATGTGGATAAGGTCATAAGGATAAATATGACGATGGCAAGGAAAGGAATGCATGTTGTTATACGAGCTTGATGTGTTGTTGCTGGAGCAAAATTACTTACCACCAGACTTTTCTTCACTTTCCCTCTGTTCTATTCTTACATTCCCTCTCGACCACTGAATACTTAAAAGACTTTTTTTTCTTCGTTTCTTTCAGCTTCCCACACCTTCAAAGGAAAAAGAAGAATAGTAGTGGTAAAGAAGAAGTAAAGTGAAAGAGCAAAGGAAATCGGCTTGGTCAAACACTTTGAAAGCATAGCAGCTCGCCACCATCATGGTCATCACCGGGAGCAATCAGAGCTAAATCTGGAGAAGTATAGTATAAGGAACGCCATTAATATTTAAAAAATAAAAATAAAATCTCCAACGAAAGGGCAACCGGGATATATCCTCACCCACACACATAACATAGGCCTCAAAGTTTTTCGTCATTCATTCATACTTTTCAACCGGAACGCCAGACTATATCTGCTTCTACCACCGTCATCATCATTATTATCATCATCGTCAACAGCAGCAACTTTCGACAAGCCGGCGAGTGTGATGATGATGAGTGAGTACATGTGGTGGTACAACAACTGATGCCAAAATTGAGAAAAGAAACTTGAACGTGTGGTGGAGCTGTTTTCTTTTTGAGTCAGTTACATTCCTCCATTCTGCTTATTATTATACTGGATCAATAGTGAAAGTCAAAAGATAGGATTTGGAACTTGGGAAAGAAAAATATATAATATAAATAGAGAAACTCGAGGATCCCCGTGCACATAAACATATATAACACTGCCAGCCAACAAGACGCTACTTGGTACAAAATACCATCATTGTCGTCATCATCGTTATTACTCTAGATGGTTTTTTCTCAGTAGTGATTCCTACTTGAAATCCGATAGAAGCTTGAGGAAAAGACATCGACGTGAATTTAGAATTCCTTTTCTTTGACTGCTGCGTCAAGAGAGAGAAAATCTATACATCAACAAGGGAATCTGAAGAGGAAAGAGAAGGAAGAAAAAACCTGGTTATATTTTCAGTTGAGGTAAGAAAGAATCAAATTCCTTTTTGTATTTGAAAAAAAGTTTTAATAATAAAAGCAGATAACAGGGAGAGGCAAAAAAACTGGTCACAAGTCCAATAATGTGTGTCCCTATTCCCAAAATAAAGTTTGAGTATCAAGGAGCAATGCAGTAGTAGTAGTAGTAGTGGCAAGAGAGTAGAGTACAAGGAGTATAAAAGAATTCATCCATATTTCATGATTCGTTGTGGTTGTATGCATAATATGCGGTTCTTGGAAGCATCACATAGGAAAAATTTCAAATGTTATTATTATCATTCTTTTGAAAGGGGGGAAAACAAGCACAGCAAAATATTCCCAACGACAGACAGGAGAAGAGGACCAAGAAGAGAAAAAAGACAGACACGTAAACCAAAGGGAAAAGACAGCAGTCGAGAGAGACAGAGCCAGAGCAGTTAACCAAGCCATAGGATAGCGCACAGGAAACAAAAGCAAGTATATAAAACAGTAACAAAACACTAGCAGTTCCTTCTACATTGCTTTCTTTTCCTTTTCCCCGTCGTTTTTTTGGCTGCTATTACAACTTTCCATATTATTGTGCATACTTATTGAACGTGAGAGAAAAGAGCGAAAAAAAAAAGAAAACTTGTTCCGCCAGCAGTAGCAGGCAGTGGGAGAAGAAAAAAGAGTGACACAAGCAGGTCGTGTCTTCCCACAAAACTATACATAAAGCAAAACCATAATAATAAGAGAGAAACTTGTGTTCACACACTAAATGCTAAAACCCTCATCTATACAACAGCACATATTATTAGTATTATAATTATTCTCTTCTTCTTCGCTAATATATTCTCGCCGGTTCACCCACCGCTGTCAAGTCTGTTTCCGAAGAAAGAAAAGAAAAAAAGAGTAAAAGTAAAAGAAGAGGTGGTGGTAGTGGCGTTGATGGTGGGGAAGTGAACAAGACTAAAACACAAGGACGAAAAAGAGTAAAAGGGTGGCGAGCGAGCAGGAGTGGTGGTGGTGGTAGCTGGTAAGCCCCAAAGGAGACCATTGAAAACAGGACCATGATTGTGTTGTATATTACGAGCAGGACTCGTTGTGCAGACATTGAACAGAAAATCTGAAAAGTAGATAAATACATGCAGGCAGGCATTGTTTCGCTCACCAGAGAAGAAGGAAACAACACATCAGTTGTTTGTAAGTAGAAAACGCAACAGCAGAGCTGTAGGACCGAATGCAATACATGTTCCTCTGTCGTTTCACAACTTATTCCTACACAAGTCATCAAAACTTATTGTTCCTCTAGTGTCGTCTCTCATTCTTCAAGCCGCAACCAAAGCAATAGAGTCTGCTCTCTGCAACCAAAACTCGCTCTGCTCTGTTCGGTCGTTCTGGTTTACTTGTTTCCCTAGACTGTAACAGGCTAATATGACTGTATTACTAAATGACTACCTATAACTTACCTAATGTACATATATAACAATTTGAATGCATGCCTGCTTCTGTGAGAATGGGATGGTGTCACTCGTCCCTTTCTGGCCTGATGCCTATTCCTTCCACTTGCATGCTTGTATATTTTTTTATATATCTGGAACTGTGTAGGTATTATTACTCGAAGCAAAATATTTTTATATACCCATGTCCTTACTTAAAGTATTTACACCATTTCCCTATTCCCTACCCTGGAATACCGGTATTCATGTCATTCATATAGGTATACCGATATTGCCATATACAAAACTAGTAAAAGTTGAAATAAGAGTAATAGCAATAATAATAATAATAATATTCTCGTCATCCCACTTTTTCCCTCGAGAAGATACTCAACTTTCTCAGGAATTTAAATCGATTTTACTTTCACCACTTCGTCTCCCCAAAGTGTAGTAGTGGAAGCAGAAGATATAGTCTTTCAATGGTAGTAGATTGGAGTGGGAGTGCGATGAAGAAAAGGGAAAAAAGAGAGACTGGCTGAAAAAAGAAACTGAAAGTGGCATGTCATTGCATTATACATTATTGTGATTTTCACAGAGGATGGAATGGAAGATGCAATGTTTGCTGCTTACAGTAACAGATAGGTAAAAGCCATCACTACCATCACCCTCCACCACCACTACTCCTACAGTTTTACTTTTTTATTAAAGAGACAAACTCCACAACGCAGAGCAACAGAATGTGTATTACTTCTCCCACAATCCATTTCCTACTATTTGTCAACCATTTCATTGTGGCTAAAAAAAGTAAGTGGTAGTGGACGCTCGGTAGAGAAAATTTGGACTAATGGCATCTTGTTACTTTTCGTACTTAAAAAGAACCTTATTTTTTCCTTATGTACACACATTACCAGCATTAATGACAAACATTGAAAGTAAACTGGTTACATCAACATGATCATCGCTACTATCATCGTCACAGTTGTTTGTTGATACCGCTGCCATGCTGCTGCCGTTGTTGTTGTTGTGATAATGGCTCATGGTGTACTCGTAACTCTTTTACCTACTTCCCAAGTTGATGTAACTGGAGAAGAAAAATCTCGTGTAATGATATCCGTTTTTGTTTATTATGGTATTTTTATACAGATAGCGAGGAAAATCTGCCGTAGTTTTGACACGAGAGAAGAAGAACATGGACTACCTAACCCAACCATTTTATCATCGCAACTGCTGTGTGTGGACTTTAGTGTAGTTAACAAGAAAAGCTCATAGAAAATAATCTCCGTTTCTGTAACATCAGCATCGTCCTAATCATCGTCATCATCATAAGCAACATTACCAGTTAAAGTTTACTTTTTTACTGCTAAAGTAAACACCAGCAGCAGCAAGAACAGGCATTCATAGAGATACTCATAGTTTTGACGTGAAATGCCGGCTATTCTTATGATATGTGCTTGCTTGCTCTGGTTTGGGAACGACCACACAAGCTGATACCACTAAAAACTGCTTAACCGTTTTCAGGGAGAGGGAAAGAAATAGAAGACGAAGAAGAAAGAAAGAAAGTAAATAATGCTTGTACAAGCCGTGTGCTAGTGGTGTTGTCATCATTTCTGTCATAGTCATATAACTATAACATCACGATAAACTGGTTGGTACTCCACATTATACCTACATTACCTCTTATTCTCCATCTCATCTCCAGGAAGAACCCGGATATATTATATGGCCAAACCGCAACAACAGCAAAAAGGGTCTTTCTTTTTTCATATTACGAATAAACAGCTTCAGTTTTTTTCATAGTATAGGTATCCTTCATTTTATATAACGCACAAGGTCTAATGTGAATGGGCTGCTGTGCTGAATCACTTTCATTTGAGTTTCGTGGTCCCACAAGGAATTTTGTAGTGGAGAAAGAAGCAACTATTATATAACTTTGAGGATTGGGTTCGACTCTGAGAGTTGATGGAAAAGGAACAGCAAAAGAGAAAATCAACCAACAGAGTATACTTCTGCTCCAACCCAGATTCCATTTAATTCTATCTGTAGTCATAATAATAATAATAATATGACCTAGCAAGAAACAACTATTAACTCTTTAAAAAGTATAACAGACATGTATTTAGAAGAAACGACCATATCACAAGGATAAAATAAAATTTTGTATACAGGGTCGTTTTTAGTTCAAAAAGTGAACGTGGTGGAAGTGTAAACTTAAACTATGCAGTAGTAGAAGTAGCGTATAGGCATATACCACGTTATTATATCCACATAATTATTCAACCGAACAAAGTTAAAGCAGACATTCACGTGGGACTAATAATGCGAAAAAGAGAAACAAGTCTCAAAAACCTGCCTTCAAAACAACCAGCAGCAGCAGACTTACTTTATATCGTGTAGCTGCTGAGCACAGGCAAAAAAGAAGAAACGACGACGTAGGACAAAAAAATAAAATAATAAATATACTACTAACTTTTCTGCTTTGTGTATTTGTGTGATATATGTGTATACTGTGTACTCTCCATCATATATATACTTATTGTTAGTATATTGTATATGCATGGGAAAATAATAATGCTCCTTTGAAACTGACTTTTTTCGTTTTCCCTGAGGGAAGCCTGCAAAAGAAGAAGAAGCCTTAGAGAAATGGGAAAAATGATAAATGTGAAAGTTGGAGGGATGTTGCTGTTAGACGAGGAGAAGAAGGAAGTGAAAAAGTGTTCCTTGTTGGCAGGAGCAAGAAATGAGAAGAAAAAGAAAAATATGACTTGTACTACAAGTAATACGGCTACCAATACCATCATCATCTCCACTTCCACTCCTGTCTCAACTACCGCTGCTGTATCCTCCCAAGAAGTGAGTCCCACAACCAAAGGCCGGATAATCAGAAACTCCAGCAGTAGAAGCATCAGGATGAAGTTTTTGAACAGTCTTTCACCACCCCAACTAAATCACATGGACGAAATCCATACCTCTCAGTCTGTCAACACATCATCAGTGAGAAGGAGGAGGATAACAAGAAGGAACAGCAGTTTCTATTACACCACCACTACTAACCCAACTTTGTCCTCAATATCATCATCATCCTCATCATCTGCTGTCTCTTATCCATTTTCACTAACAAGAAGCCTGGTTACATCTGCACCAGTTCTCATTCCTCTTCTTCTACTGTTCATTGTCACAGTGCCAGGTATGTATACCCACATTTTTTCACATTTGTCTCCATGCTCTTTTCTGAGATTTGTTATGGCAAAACCGCTTTCACTTTTACCATCATCATTATATTATCGCTAGATCCATTTTACCCAACGAGGTCGTCTGGTAATGGCAATTATTATCGGACCACGACCACCTTGTGTCGTTTTTTTCTCTCAAACGACACGATTTTTTGTCTGAACATATGGTAAACTGAACAGTTTGTCTCTTCTGGAAAAAGTCACTCTGTTCTGAGGTAATGGTTTATGTAATGCAATATGCCCCTGTGCCCCTTCACCTGTGTCCTCTCCTGTTTGAGCCGGTAAACTTGAGGCAATTTCCGTTTTACCTGTTTACTCACCTTCTCTACTTTCACTGTTTCTCTCTTTTCGTAACATGTACATTGGCAGTAATATGGTGGTGCCATATTCCTTCCACCTTTCACAAGTTTACTTTTTTTGTCACCCAAATTAACGTTCTGCACGGATGAACGAGTAGAGGAGTTTTTAACTTTTTACCCATACACTGTGCCTGGCACACTCAAAGAAAATTACAGGAAAGTGTGTATGGGAGGTCGCGAAATAAGGATAGTAGTTTGGTAGCATCAGCGGCGAGAAAATAAATGGTTGATGATACGCTAAGAGCTGAAAAACCGTGCATCTGTACGTGCCTGTCTGCTGAGTTCTGCTACTGAAGAAGCCAAGAAATATTTTGTGTACTTTCTTCTCTCTCTCTCTTCCTCCCTGTCTACCTAACCTTTTCACTTGACTATGAACATTCATGTGTAAAAATGAAACAGAAACGATGAAAGAGAGTTTTGTGTTTGTAAAAAAGTAAATGAAAAAAATTCTCCTTCCTGTTTTATTATATGACCTGCTGCTCCTGTATAGTTTATAGAAATTATACACGCCTTTCAAAGCCGCTTTCTTAAAACATAGTTTTTTTAGAATATAAAAGTAGAAATACAGATACAGGAGCCCCTTTAGTCGTCAACATATGTAGTAGTAGCAAAAAACGAAATTAGGAACATTCCATTTCTGAGAATGTTTCTGGAGGGAAATCCTTTCTGTCTTTTAACTTATTTCTTTTCCTCGTCAAGAAGCTGCATATTATGCCATGCCTGCCTGAATACCATGCTTTTTAATGGCCCTGTCTGCTTCTCCCCAACTTGACTGTCATCATCATATTGCAAATTTTTTACTTTAAAAAGAAAGGAAACGTACGCGAAAGGCTGTCGGAAAGGAGAAAGAACACGAAAACACAAGTCATTCCGTCCGGGCTTTCTTTTCCATTAACAAAGCTTGTTTTACATTTTCTTCACGCATACAAAACTGCATGCGGAATCGTCATTACATTTTACAGAGGGAAAGCTCGCGATATAAAAGATGAAGAAAATGACTTGCTTTCAAGGATCTAATAAACCATTCCCAACCGAGAAAAACAGCTTTTATGCAATTTAGAAAAAAAGTTCCTTGCACACAGCAGCAAAAGCTGTAGTTACAGGGTAAATGCTTGCATAACTCTTTTAACATCATTTTTTAGACTTTTTTATTCCAACAAAGCATTCATTCATTCATGAAAGTTGAGAGAGAAGGAGAAACATTTATTCATTATCATATACCATAACGATTATTATGATGATGAACATTGCGCGGGGATGCTACTGAATCCACATTGTTCAACGAAATAATACACTTTACTTACTTTACACACAGGGAGAGAGGCACACACACACACACGCATAATGCTACTTCAGTCTTTACCTCTTTTCCCAAAGCATTATCGTTTAGCTCTTCCACTTGTTTTCGGTAGAACCATTTCATTTCCTCCTACAACCGACTCTACCTAGCCATCATCCAGCAACCTACAAAAAATGACAAGCAGCAGCAAACGAGGCATTCCGCATACCTAATAATAATACATACTCCAGTGGTGTAATGTGGATGTAGTTTTCGGTGTTTTTGTGTGCGATGTGGTGGAACACGCCATAAGACTATAGCTACAACTTACATACATGATGATGTTGTTGCTGCTGTTATTATTATGGAAATGGTAAGTACTCTTCTTAACATATAAATGGAGATCCACACACACATCCTCTTTTTACCATTGCTCTGTTCTCGAAATATAGACTACATTTTTTACATTCTATTTCAGACAGCAGAAAGAGTTAGGTAAAAAATGAAGAGAGAGAGAAAGGAAGATAATATTTTGCATCATCGTCGTCTCTCTCCAGTGGTTACTTTGTACTCATTCATGATGATATGATGATGATAACATGATCTTTCCTGGCCTTTCTTCTTCCCATTTTGGTTTGGTTGGTGTGTGTGGCGCTAATGCAAAACTTAACACAAAAAGCTACATCCATGCATACTAGAATTCTAAATAATCTGCTCTTCCATGCGATGGGCTATGATAATAGAAATGAAATGAGAGAGTAGAAGAGTGATATGTAAAAAGGAGTTTTACACTATGGAACATATGCACACATCACAGTTGTATAATTTTATACTAGTCAGTCTGGAGTCCGTAATATACACATAGCGAATTGTGGTATTAGGCAAACCTATATGTTGGATGGAGATGAAGTAAAGGGGTAAAACGAGGCATCAGCTTAAAGCTTAGCTTTTTTTGTAATACAATACACATGTGTAGTGTGTATCCTATGGTGAAAAGAATAAGTAAGTAAAGTGAGAACTGACTGAGAAGGATATGATTATGGTGGTGGGAGCGTTGGTGGCGCTGAATGGAGAATAAAGACATAAACAAAAGCATTAACAGCACAGTGAGATGAGAATGATGATGACTTTGATACATCATTTTCATTATTATGCTCTTCAACTTTTCGCTCTCCATCATAATCATCATCACCATCCTCATCGCTATTTCATCTCAGCAGTGTGAACTGTTGTGTAGCTAAAAATACTAGTGTAGGGTTACAATATTGCAAACTGAAATAGTTATAATGTACTGGTATTACAACACGTTATTATGGCTAGTCTGGAAACTGAGGAGGTGGGAATGGTCGAATTACGGGAAAGCGACCAAAACTTTTTCTATTTGCACATCCTCTAAATGGTCTGCAGACAGGTAAAAAGGATTTAAATACATGCATACGAAATAATAATATGGATTAAAACAATATCTCGCACCGACAGTGTGGAATCAGATACTATATCAAACTATATGATATATATAATTTTAAGACAAGTGCACGTCCGTCATTACTACTGGTATTTATCTACAATCATTTCACTCACTTTTAAGGTTTAAATAAATGGAAAACCTGCTGCAAGGGTACTCACGTAGGTAAGTACATTCTTTTCAAATCTTATCTTAGGCAGACACGTCTCACTGTCATAAAGTGACGGGAGGTAATGGAAAAACACCTCTCTAATATAATAACTAGGGCAAGACATTTTTAATACAACAATAGGTCCATGATGACTGCCTTGACTCCTTGTCTTTCATTTCATGGCTCAAATCCACTCTTCTGTTATGGTAGTAAAGTGGTAGCAAGAGGTCACAAAACATTTGGACAGAATCTTCCCCACGGCAAAATTCATCGTTCATAACCAGGCAGACAGCCAGTCTCCAGCCTTTATAGCCACAAACACTCACCATTATCATCTTTGAACATGCCATCGCTTTTTTTCATTTTTAGGTAGTAACCTAACGTGGGGTTGTCCTCACCGCTGTTTGCTACCTAAAGCAACATTTTGTTTTTGTGCAATATCACGAAATGAAGAAAAGGTTGTATACAGATTCGCAAAATGTGTTCCAGCCGTAGCGTAACAAAATCAGCAGAGCTTGCACATAGAGAACAGGAAAACACACGGCCCTCAATAATAACAAAAGGCAAGTTTAGTCAGTTGTTTTATACGCTTGTTCCGCTTTTCCTCCGACCAGCCCTACTACATGTTTTTGTAGATATTTATCATCATTTCCATCGCTATCATCATCGTCATCATTATATATTAAAATCACTGCTCCTGTTTTATAGATAGAGAGCGAGAGAGAAAAAACTAGACGATGTAGACAGGAAAGAAAGGATATACTTTTGACGAAGCAGCATTCCGACGATGAGTGGCTGTGATATGAGATGTAATGAGAGATAGAAGATGACCTTTGCATATAAAATCGTATTATTACATATTCCATATAAGTATAAAATACATGGGGGAACGTACTAAATCTACGCCGAATTCCCTCGTGGATTGAAATTACTTTTCTATAAAATTTTAGCTTTTCATTTGGTGTTGTGTTTATCATTATGGCTATACTGATGATGCTGCTGGGATGATAAAATGTGAGAGATGATGAATATGAATACGATATCCAATCTGACACACAACGCTGGTCCATCATGCTGGGAATTCACGCTGCTGTGAAAACACCTTTTCATAATATAAATCAAATATTAGACAATATAATGATACATCTATGCTACAGCTATTCATGATCGATGGATGATGATGAGCATCAATCTGCTAAATGTGATGAAGTTGCAGAATCAAATTGACAAATTTCTTTCCAACTACATCCATGTTTTTTGTGTAACGAATAACGAAACAGGGTATTCGTCTTTGTATCCGCTGCTGTTTTCCCAAACAGCCGCTCCTGTTCCACGGTAGTGTAGGCTAAGCTCTTCTAACCTAAAGATATTTATTATAGGTATCTGCCAATGTATGTACTTTAATGCTACGGGTATTTGTACTGCTATCCGGAAAATTTAATTTTCATAAAAGGTATGTTCGCATGAGATGAAGGCTCTACGAGAAAAGCGTCTACTTGTATGATGATGTGCTATTTTTAAACAAAATAGGAACATTTGCTGGAAAATGGTGTGTTGCTTATTTAATGGAAGTTGGTGATATGGGAATGGGATGCGATCGACTCACAGCTTGTTAAAACATTTTTTTTCTTTTGTTTCTTTTCTGCAAAATCCACTCCAACGAATAAATATTAAACGGTACTAACCTAATAAGCATGACAGCCCATAAAATTCATGAGTGTGTGACTTGTCATCATCAACACCATTTTCATCATCTTTTATTCACCTTCTCGTCATCTTATTTTTCTGAGAAGAGAAGATGAGTGAATGTTGTAGTAGCTGGGACAGAAGGTTCTTTCTTAAGTTTGTACATACGTTCAGACTTGACACTCTACTCGTCAACGAGTCTCTTAATATGACTGCTGCTATCAAATGCGCCATTCCTGTGTTTAATGGACCAGTTTCCGAGAATCTTGAGATGGAGTTTTTCCTCGCATCCGGAGCAGCTTTCCAGAGAAGGATAAACCCCGTTCTATTTGCTACTCCCATCTACTTATACTGCTGCATCCCTCCTACTTCTCATCTCATCGTAATAATATATTAAACGGCTGTACATAAACAGCGAGTATACACGTACGTAACTCTCAGGGAGGTTTGCCTCTATAATATACGTTTCTACAAAAATAGATGAAAATTTTGCGATATAAGCACTACTACAACTTCATCTCCGTCATCATCAGCTCATCTGTAAGCTCGTTTTCTTGTCCTACTGCATATTTTTGTCGGATTGCATACATGGGACCAATACATCTAGTTATCGAGAAAGAGAGAGAGAGAATCAAATCAACTCAAGCGGAATACTTCACATTGCATGCATCAGTGTGCCTGTGTATCGCATTTTAGCAAAATAAGAAACTGTGTACTGCAGGGACATTTTAAGCGATAACTAACTAACGTTTACATTAGCAGTACATTCCAGAATGATGGGACTATACACTAATAACGTGTAATGGCAGTAAAAAGAGAAAATACTATTGGAACTAGAAGGCTGTCAGTCTTGCAGCATCAAATTGAACCAGTCTTGTTGGACTTCTCTCGAGTGATTTTTGGATGGGAAATCGAATCTTTCGACCTGTTTCCTTTCTCCATCCCAAAAAGCCGTTGTCGTCGTCGTCTTTTCTTGCTTGCTCTTTGCAAGAAGGCATTTATTTTGTACATCTTTTACAAAAAAGCGCTCTTAGACAACTTGCTTGGCTTGACTAAGCATAACCAGGACAAGATGACACATCTCACTCTCCGCCTGTCTTATCACATCAAGGGCCCACCACCATCCTTCTACCAAGTAATGGTAATCCTTTTCCAATCCAACTGGGAAAAATATACGCCGACATGATTCCTTGTAATTCTCCTCTATGTTGTGTGCGAGCATACATTCATTTCATTCATGAGTGCTTTATTATTATGGCAAGCGATAATATATTTTACGAAAAGAAACTGGTATCTGATCTATCTGCCAGCAAGAAATAGAATGTAGCTATTATTATTCTTAAGGAGAGAAGAAAAGAGTCAGCGCTAATAATAATAATATCCCGAGCGAAGAAACATTTTATACTTGCGTAACAGTTTGTAATAGCAATAAAGCCTATATCACTCGATCAATTGCAGCGTGGCTTTAAAGCACAATTGTAAGCTCTTTTGATGTCTTCCTCCTTAGTAGTGCTTATTAAAAAAGAGGAGAAAAAACACGTACAAAATCAATGTGACATATTATGCTCAAAAGGATTTTCTACAACTGACGCTATTTGCCGGTGTATGCTAGTGTAGGTTCATCGAAGACGATACATTTTGCACTTGACAATATTGGCATTAGAGTAGTTTCCATGAATGGTTAGGTAGGTACATTCCAATAACATCGTGATAGACGATTTAAATAGACTAAAAATAGACATATGGTGTTATATGTTAAATCGTTTGAAGGATTTTGATGATGCGACGTGTGTGACGCATGGCAATGGAAACAAAAGACACTTTGTTTTGTTAGCGCCGTAAGTGTAGTAGTGGTCCTTATTGTTCTTCTGATATTAAAACGAAATGCCGTATATTGCTCAGCTAAAATAATATTTTTCCATGTAAGAGGCTTTTTCTCCTTCTTTACTACAACGACCCATATTTGGCACCGTGTTTCTTTTACCATTCGTAACCCTACCGCATTTACTTTTTATTCTCACCACCCGACCGGAAACTCCGTTTTTCAGGATTGCCAGTAGAATTAATGAATGCATAATTGATGGCGGTATGTATGTAGTGGAAGAAGTATATGTAGTTTGGTGGAATTACAAAAGGCGTTCAGTTAGCAGTACCTACCAGTACAATTGAAGCTTTTTAGGGGTTAACCAAAAGCAATGGAGCCGAATGAACAAAGAGGTGAGGTTAAAATATCTTGGTTGACTTTTCATTATTCATTACAACATGTGGTATGTGTGTATGTCATAGTTGGAAAATCATATAAATCTTGCTGGTCTGTACAACAATTCGTCAACAATAATTAACAGAGAATTATATGAGGAAAGTTCCCTATAGTTTTTACTGTAATCTTGTATAATAAAGTGAGTACGTAACAATGGGTCAAATAGTGCTGTTCCACATTTTCCTGGATCCAGCCACTATTCCATTTGCAGCTGCTGTTGCTGTAATGAAAGTGCTCCTCTTTTCCCTGGAAAAACAGCTAAAGAGCCCAAAGGATTAAATATATTGTATTTGTATTGCTGTACCCAAATTGGATGGCAATGTGTAGGCATTTATACAAAACGTTCGAGAGCTACTAGCGAGCATTTGTACATTTAGGTGACGATATACCTATGTGTGCTTTCAAGTCCATGGCCCATTCAATATTTTGTAATGTAATACTAAAAACAAACAAACTTAAAGGTATAATTCCAGAGGACTGGTGGTGCTGGTAGTACCGAAAAGGAGGACACTATCAACAACGCTGCTTGTTTTCCATTTACTCTCGCTCTCGTTGTTATGTTTCCTTCCACACAAAATCCTTTTAAAGGAAAACTTCCAACTCATGCGGGTATATATCTACCTATAAATAAGGTGCTTAAAGCAAAGCACCGAAAATATACTGTCACCAGTTGCTAAATAGAAGAAATGCATTCATTTGTTCTCTTGTCGAGGCATTTTCCCCTAGATTTCTAGCTGTTTAGAGAGAAACTAGCGAAAATATATTGAGCGAGTTCAACAAACACATGGCTACAAACTTGTGTGAGTGAATGAATGAAGAAACGGTTTTCCTTCCTTTTCTCTGTTTCGATATGCAAAAGCGACAACATTTTGCCACTTTCATAGTCAGGCATAGTAAGACCTACAATCCTTTTAGGGACTTGTAGGACTTTATACTCGCTAGTTATACACAGAATGAGAAACAATGAAGTACAAATCAATTTCATCCCTGATTCAGTATGACGTATCATCAGATCCACAATCAGAAACTCCTTCTCTCTCAGCACACCGCACACACCTACGCGCTCATTTACATGGTTTGTTTGTATGGTTATACATAGTCATTATACTCAATGCTTGGAGTAAATTTTAAGCGTTTTTGTTTGTTTCTTTTTCTCTATCAAACAAATCATCAAGACAGCAACGAAATGAAGAGGAAAGAGTAGAAGGATTCAAATGGACTTTTGTCAACACTCAAAATGAATTGAGTAGCAGCAGGAGTTGGAGTCTTGCGAGTGAGTGTGAGTGGCAGTCACTGAACTGTGTGTACAAATGTACAGTATGTGTGCAATATGCTTATATATAGAGATACGTGGCTGGAAGCTGTGCTGTAGTGCATATTAACTATGCATGTGTAGCTATCATCATTTTCTTTCATTTCTTCTCTCCCGCTCTCCAGCACACTCCAGTAGTCAAAAGAGGAAATAAAAATGAGGGGAAGGGTCACAGTTGGCTCAAAACATGACAAATTTCACTCCCTATCTCATTTTCTCACTTTGTCTTTGTTACTACTGCATCACCACATCGTCGCTCTTTTGTATGCGACATGTGTCCTTCTCCATCTTTTTCTCTGACTACGTATAAAACGTAAACTTTAACTTGCTTGATTTTCCTTGGCACACATTGCAATTGCGACTCTGCAACAACTTACTTTCCTCTCGCGTGTAGAGAGTCAGAGGTTGTTCCCTTTTGTTTTTTTCAACCATGCTCAGAGTTTAGATAGGAGAGCAACACACAAAACACAAGACATTTTACACTTTTTATCTATCGTTAAAATAGCCAAGCCCTCTCCGTTTATTCGCCGCTGTCATGTCTTATATGAAATTCTTTCAAGATTGCTGCTAACAAATTTCATTTAATTCTTCGCCCTTCATCTTCCAATGCTCCTCATCGTTCCTTGGCAGGTTTACCAGGTTCATTGTGGACGTTACCTAAGTACACAAAAGGCATTTCGTACGCAGGGCGAATCGCGACTGCACTATCCTTTTTGTTATATTGCAAAGTGATGAGGAGGTGCCATAAGGTGGACTCTGTCTACACAGTGGAAAAAATGTTTCTGACGTTTTAGCAATTTTCTATTTTCTAAAATGAAATTTGGTGTTATATATGTAGTCGTAGTTAGTCGTGGTGATGTAAGATGTAATGTACTATACGCTTAAAAGTTGAGTATAACATGACAAGTGAAAGTATATACCAAAGTACAGTACACAGATGCATGTAGTATTTCTTCTAATCCAATCTTTCCTTCTCGCCACTACCGCCGCCTAAATAATAATACATCTTCCGTGTTGGTGCAGATGTTCTCAGGGAATATGTTTGTACACACACAGGAATCAAGAAAATCCGTATAACTATGTACATATATTGTTAAAATGTCCAATTGTAAACAGCAGTGTAGAGCAAGTGAGAAAGGAGGAGAAGGTAGTCATAAATTTGGGTCATTTACATAGTTAAATTCATGCATAAATAAATGTCTCGTGGAAAATGGAAACGGGAAGTAGTTTGAGAGAAAAAAAGAAAGAAAGAAAGAAAAAGAGTTCCGATTGTGTTTGCTGGTGTCGGTATGTGTGTGAATGTAGAAAAAGATTAAACAGTAAACCAACAACAAAACCAAGCAACTTTTTGCACTTTTATTACAATATGCGTAAATATTGACGTGAAATATATCTGGTGTAAGTTGTAACTCGTGTGGATTGCAAGAGAAAAGCATGAAATTAAAGGACGACGCGCGCGTGGTATGTGGCACAGCACAGACTAAAAAGTAGCAGAGAGCGCCGGAATGCTTACAAATGAAAGTTATGTACATTCTTTCTTGCCAACATTGCCTGCAACTTGTGTTCTTCCTTCCACTTCCTGTGTGTTGTTGCTCGCATATATTTATATACCAGAAAGCTATAAGGCTCTTTGGTCCACCTTGACTAATTTATGACCAATTTTGTAGGATTCAAGGCGACTAAGAATCTCTTTCTCTCTTCTGTTTCTACCATTGCTGCGCCATATTATATAGCCTGTGTAGTTATCCACACCGTATTTATTATGCTCTCTTGTTTTTATACCTACGCTATAAGCATGTACCTACCTATCTAGTCGGAGAAAAAAATGTGTTGGTTGTCTGGTGTGGTGTGCCATTCCTTCCTGGCGTTTCTCAGTCTTCCCCGACATTTTCTCCTCCTTGTTGAAACAGCTCTTCTTGTTGAGATAACTGACTTCCCTTTTCTGCCGCTGTTATACCATTCTCACTCAAGAAGAAAAAGAGCTGGAGAGAGAGAACACACAAGTTTTACGTTTTAGTTCATAGTTATTATTATTGCAACTTACACTAGAATTTCACGCAGAATGTACAGAGAACAGCCATAAAACCCACATTTTATGAGCTAAAACTTCTATTTTAATATTTATCCTCGTACATTTTGACATAAGATTTTTTCGAGGAGAGAGAAAATGAGAGAGCGAAGAGGTAATAGGGGTAAAAGCAAAGATTTAGGATGGCTTACATTTTTTTCCAAATGGAAAAGTGAAATAGTTTCAGTTTTTAGAGGCCAGCCATAGTAGGTTCATAAAAATATCATCTTGTGTATAGCCTCTATTATGCTAAATTATTCATATAAAAATTCTACCCACTACCTTGTAATATAGGCACTTTCAATGTGTGTATAGAAATATACCTAATGTCTGTCTGCCCTGAAAGCACAACTTTATTCGTACGCAATGCATGACGGTAGACTTTTGGCAGCTTTCTGTTTCTGTATATATACAATATACTGCATGTATGGGAGAAAGGGATTTCTCGTCGTGTCACACCAGTCAAATTAGGAAAAGCTGCGGGTTTTTTTTCTTCATTTTATTTCAGACCTATGGCCAGATGTAGTATTTCATCCTGATATATATAAATACGTAGTTAGGTATGCATCATGTAATGGGTGATATTTTGTAAAACTCATTTCATTGACCTCTCTTTGTTGCCCAATAGATTTTCCCCTCAAGGACTTACTTTATCTGGTGGTGTCACATCTACCACAACGATGTGACCAACCAAACATTGTTTGCTAGTACCTAGTTTCTGATGATAATATAAACTGAAATATTGTATTTTCAAGGACCACTTGCTGATTATGGGTGGTATAAAATAGCTATGAAAATGTTTGATGCATTTATGTATGCAAAAAATCTGCATCCAACCGTATAACCGACCCTTTCAGTTATTCCAAAAGGTAAATCACAAAGTTTATGAAATGAACATTAGATATATAGGCAGTGGATCATAATGTTCTTGTATATTTTATTAAAAACAAGGAATCCTCTCTATAAATCAGGAAATTTCGGGATTTTATTACTGCTCTCTTGATTTTGTCAACTTTTGTTGCTCTGTCCGTCAGAATAAAAAAGTTTGGACATTTGCAAAGTTGGATGATGGGACCACAGAACGTCCGTCCTTAAATCAGGTTGACCAGTCGCCAGACATCCTCATCATAAAAGTAAAAAATTGCTACGTGAATAAACAAGAACTTTGGATGATATATGTAGTAGAGTTAGATAATAAGTTGGTTGATATCACATAATATAATGTGAGTCATATGCAAATGAACATGGATAAACGTCTCATTTGTTTAGAGATTTCACTGCTTCGTTTTTTCTTTTATGACAGCTATAAAATTTCTATGCAATCAAAATCCAATCATGCATGCGGGTCCAAAAGTTACGACGAGTTCTTATGTCTACTTACTTGAGCAGAAAATTGAATTGAAGGTGTGTTTGCTCGGTCGTTGCTTTTCTCTCTCTTGCAGCCGTGTATGCTAGTGCTAGGTTCGATGTAATGAACAAAGATAATTGTGTGCAAATGAATGTTTTCTAGTGCAGTTGCAAGGTGACTTGGACATTTGAAAATTTGCTGATTGGGTAGGATAAAGAGGACATGACCGACCATCGTAACCCTTATTTGCAAACAACGACAAACGCTAATGAAATATCTATATAGATTTAATAAACAGCAGGAGTAATTGCACTATATAATCAGTTCGACGTAAACATTTTTTCAGCATCAACAATTATAATTGATGAATAAATATGTATTTCTTATAAAGGAATTGCAAACGGTAGAGTGATGAACAGAGTAACAAAATGCCTTTTGGCAAGTCAGTCTTCTTTCACAGATTATATTTTTTAGCGATCTTCTTGGAACTAATCCGTAGTGATATTATTCTCAGGGTTGTGTGCACACTCGCATCAGTACTGCTGGTGATGATGAGACGTTTAGAAAGAGGAGGATAAAATCCATATTTTTTCTAGGATGATTGCAGAAAAAGTAACCGGGTCACCCTTTTATTTACGAGGGCCACCACACCACCATCACTAACCAAATCAATCCATAACATGCAATATTCAACTACTCGTAAGCATGTATCTTCAGAGTACAAAACAACAATAAATCTCTGTGAGAAAGAGATGTTTGCTACAGATAGATCAATCTCGCTGATGCTCATCACTTTAAAAACACGGATTTCTATACTCTGTTTTAGAAAAGTAGTTGTCTCGAATCAAATTAGGAGGACCAGAACAACCATCATGATCGAATCACATTCGCGAATACATTTTATTTATACGCATCTTTTTTTCTGCTAGAAACCAGTTTGTATGTAAAAAAATTATAGCAAAAAACTCATCAGAGAAAATAAAACTGGGAGGATGAATAAGAAGTTACGACTCTTCATATACAACTCAAGTGTGCATATCTATTCTAGAACAGCTCTTCCAATTTCTTCTATGCTAATGGCTTGTTTTTGGTTTTATCGAAATGAACCAATCAAGAAAAACGCATAATTTCTCTCCACGATATTTATGACAAGTGACAGTTTCATTTTCTGAAACAATGAACAAGGGATTGTATAACGTTATAGAGTGAGAATCAGTTTAGGTAAATTTCTTCCAACTTACTCCTACTACATGGTCGTAAACAATATAAATGCAAAAATAAAATAACTACAGCATGTCTTCCATCTTATTACCGCCCCATAGGTCCATTTTGTACGGAAAGTGATAACAATCAAGTTATTACCAGACGAATAATAATAACCACACGGTAGCTACAAAAGCACTCTTTTTGTTAAGAAAAAACTGACGAGAGAGAGAGAGAATGAGACGGAATAGATTCTAAATAAAGTTTTACGATGATGACGATGTGGTGGTATTCCATATTCATGTTCGGTCAAAAAAGTTATTCTTGCCTTCATACCTCCAAGCCATATTATCGAACCGGGTTCATCTTGTGGGAAAAAATCATAAAATACTGATCACCACCATCAGCCATCACATCGAACTCTGTCTACTTTATGACCTATGAAAGCCGGAATACACGCCAAAAAAGCATGTATGCAGATAGCGAGTAGGTTTTCAGCCGAGTTATTTTGCAGCAAGGAAAAAGATACATTTATGATTTGTGTGTAGTAAAGTAGTAATAGTGATCGAGCACTCTACTACTTACTACCTTTTTTACGTCTTATTTCACACATTGCATAATGATAATGGCACAAGAAGAGAGAAAAGAGAACACGACGACAGCGGACATGGACGAGTATTAAAAGGGTTATTACGGCACCATCAACAGCAAAACACAGTTCCATAATAAACCAAGAAAAAATTCTTTTAAAAACTTGCTTCTTTCCTGCTGCCGCACTAGCTCCCTTTTACGAGTTCATGCATTCATGTTGATGCAGCACTAAAACACGTAGCAAATATAATCAATGTAGTGTACACTTTTTCCATTTTTACTATCTGATCGATGAATGCATGCATATATGGTTCACACTTTGCATAATAGATACGAATAGATATATTTCATTCTCCCATTATTATTACTCGTCGTGTGTGCGCCCATCATCTTCCTTCTATCATATCAGCGCGTACACTGTGTGAAAAGTTGTGTGGATATAAACGTGAAAATTTGAAAGATAGAGAGAAAAAGTTATTATATTTTCCATTTTATAATAGGACTCGCAGCAAAAATTATTACTTTCCATAATTTATGAATATAGGGAGAGAGAAATTCACATAAAAAATGTTGTATTATGAATAGTTAAATACCTATATAGTGTGGCTATATGAGGTATAGGGATGGATATGGGTGGAAATTAGTCCCTTTATCTAGAATTTTTTATTGCCTGTCAAAAGCTCATGATCAATCACCAAATGTAAAATTCTCCTCTGCCATAATATTATGCAGATTGGTTATTGATAAACCATGATAAAAGTTGTATGACTTTTTATTGTAAAAAATGAAATACCTAATAATAATAAATAATGCCACACCAAATTCCTATCAGCAGCAGCAGCAGACTAACTAACTAACTAACAACAAGCGGCAACAGCACAATATAATTATAATAATATACCTATGCACAAATTTTAAAACTTTCTTTCATAAGGAAATATTGTATTTTATATGCAACCATGTAATTCCAATAAGCCAAAAGGTTTCATTAACGATTATTTGATGAAGTACAGGGCATACATTAAGCAACCAACCAACCTGTTTTCTAAACTTTTAAGTACAGACGAATGAGTGATTGGAGAGCATTTTTATTGCCAATTTTATATGCATTTACCGGGGATTGGATGATGATAATAATGGATGCAGGGAACACACGTTGGTTCATTAAAGGTTTTATGCTATACAATTCGCTTTACTTAATTGCAAGTTGTACAATAATAAGCTCTTTCTATCCCTACATTTATATGAAAGTAGTAGGTGGGCAGCTAGATGTATAAATTTTTAAAACATTTATTCTGCTTCCAACCAGTTCCATTTTCCATTATGAATTTTGCAGGTAGGTAATCTGTGGTATGCAACTGGATAGATGGGCGCTTCTAGTACATTTCAACACTCCATCATAAATGCATGAACTCTCCAGGAAAGTGATATGTGTATACATTTCATTAATATTTAATGCAAATAATAATAGCACACAGTGGAATTCATTTTGTAATTTATAAAGCAATATCGCCTGAAGGCATCACCCCGTTGTGATAATTAAACAGGAAATCCTTTCGATTGAAGTTTTGATCAACTTTTTTTTACTACTTTTTCGTGTAAAGAAATGAGAAAATTTTGATTTAATACCTGTACTTACACAACTGATAACATGTCTAAATGACGTACGGCAGAGATGAAATCTTTATAGTTTTGTGTATTGATAGGCAGTTGTAGGCCATCATCTCATCTCATGCATCATATTTCGATTTGCTTAAAGAAAGGTGATTTTATGTTACATTTTTAAAGAAAATATACTGATAGAAGGTAGTCGACCGATTACAACAGGTTGAATATGAAGGGAGGAAATGCATTAAGGAGAAGAATAAACCGAGTCAAAAAGTCAACCTAGGAACAATGAGAAGCGACAGCAAGCACGTATCTGTTAAATAATAAAAAAATCTATACTGCGTTTTTGATTGAGTACTTATTCTATCATTATTATTATTATTGCATTTTATATTATTATGATGAGGGAAACTATTACAATGGCAGGATTAGTAAAGGAACACCATTAAATAATCAAGCATGTAGTAACAGGCTCGTTGCAGAAGTAAATAGTGTTTGTGAAGAATATTACGTATGTGCTTATCCATCCTATCTCCCTTCTTGTGGGACATGACATGAAATTCCAGTTTGTTTGTGAGAGATCTCCTGTGAGATCGTTCCATTGCTGCTATTCTTCTTCGTCATTACCGCAACATACCAATCCAATTGGCAGAGTCGACTGATGCTGATTAAATATTATTATGTTTAGAAAAAAGTTTTACTTGTGTGGAATACGCCGATACGAAAATGACATGAATGATGTTGATGATGACGACGGACGGAGGAAGTGAAAAATGAGTTACTGCTAATAACTGATATGCTCATTAAAATGCCGACCTGACCGAGAGAATTGTAAGCTTGCATAAAAGCAAGAATAAAGAGACAACCAGACTAGAACATATGCCATGCCACTTTTCATTCACATGGAATCATTGCAGAAACTGTCTATCTTCACGTACCTATTTGTTAGTATTTCAGATTATAAAATTGTCTTTCCAGCAGTCCATCATCTCCTTTTAGAGTAGCATCGTCCCCTCGCCCAACCGTATCAAAATTATAATACACACACTATTTTCAAAGTCAACGTCATGCAAAGTACATGTACAGCATTATTTAGGTACATTTGGATATCTCTCGAAATTATCATAAAAGTGGCTGTTTCAAACAAGCAACCGTCACAAAAAATTATAAATGAGTATCACGCATGCAATCAGAGGTAAAAAAGTTAGAAAAAATGAGACACAAGCCAAACAAACAGCTAGCCAAGAAGAACCTCGCCTAACTTACCGGCTGCCCGTTGTCTACAGATATCAGTGTATATTTGCACCACTAATCGAGAAAAAATATATGGCATTATTCAGAGAAGAAAAAGACGAAGGAAAAGGTTCCCATGCAATAATTATCATGAGGGAAGTATACATGTACCTATTTGCACAAGCCTTTTATAGATGTAATATAGTCAGAGTTGTGGCGTGGTTGGCTGTATAAATATTTAATGTACATATCATGTAAGTTGTAATACGGATAAGTATGTGGTGGTAGATTAATAGTAGTAGAGATTTGAGTTTGTGAGTGGTTTAGAGAGAGGAAGGAAGAAAGCATCATCGCGCACTCACAACAACAACAACCAAACATTCAACAGCTGCCTCTCGACTACTGAAACGGACTTTTTTACTAAGAAAAGTACAACTTTACTATTACTGGTCATGTTAATGTGGTGATGACGATGATATGACGCTGACGATAATGATGCTCCCTTTACAACATCCCTTGGCACATGCATATTCATAATATCCGTAAAATAACTGAAGTATATGGCTGACTAGTTTTTTTCCTTTGATCAGACAATTTCTCAACTAAGCTATGTACATCGTCAAGAGCAGCATTTTTAATCCTGCTGCTGTATGAAAAAAACTGCATGCCAAACTCTTTTACAAACGAACTCTAATCATATTACTATTATGATGATGATGACGATAAGAGAAACGAGACTGTAAGTTTTCTCTAATGCAGCATCAACGAGCACATAATGATATTGTATATTATTGCATTTCATATCAATTTTGAAAATCACTAAATTTCTGGCTGACTGAGTAGTCTTCTCACGAATAGTCACATTAAATTCTCTACTTCCCCCTCTTGTTTTTGACCCAAGTTTGAGATTAATTGTAAAAAGGTAAATTGCAGTCATGTAAGTGAACAAATACTAGTTTGCATTGCTGGCTTGATCTCTGTCCGTCACTTATAATCTTTTCTGGGGCTTGCCATACTATTTGCCTTGTTTTTCTTTCTTGTAAATTGGGCTTATAATCTCCGTGTAAGAAAAATCACAACAACAGTTTGCTGAACTTGCCACCGATGATAGCAGGAGAGAATTACAAAAATGATATGTTGACTGTTGTTTTTACGGAGAAACATGAATGCAATAAGTTGCATAAGATAATTGGAATGAGTTTGCCTGAGCACCCTACTGTCTTTTCTGGCTGGGTTGCATTAATCTTTGGCACTTTTTTGACGGGATAAGTGGTGCTTATCATTTTACACAGTAACTGTCTCAGACAGGAACTTTTAATCATACTCGACATTATTTTTCACAGTGCATTATAGATATTTAAGTTCTAGTTTCATTTCAAATCTTATAAAAACTGACAAAGCTAAAAAAGAACAGTTAATGAGCAATCACAAAATAACACGACATTGCGGTAATAATTATGATGACTCTTCTGTTACTGTTTTAGCCTGTTTTAGAAAAAATAAGAGGTTACGTGACAGTTAGAATGTCGTTGCCTAATACCTATACAAATGATAGGGGACAACAGTAATTTAACACGCTAATATTCGTAATATGAAAAGTTCATTCATTCGAAAAATTCAGACCATATTTATAGTCAACAACAAAGGATTCAATATGAGCCAATGAAATAAAAAGACAAATAGAGGGTGAGCTTGATCTTTCTTGTGAGTTCTTTGATCAGTCAGAGTTGAAGCTAAATGGAAACTAAAACAGTAGGGNNNAAATTCATTCATTCGAAAAATTCAGACCATATTTATAGTCAACAACAAAGGATTCAATATGAGCCAATGAAACAAAAAGACAAATAGAGGGTGAGCTTGATCTTGTGAGTTCTTTGATCAGTCAGAGTTAAAGCTAAATGGAAACTAAAACAGTAGGGCATCATTAATAGTGGCGTTTTTCTAGTGTCTGTGTGATATAACAGTAAATATATGATTGTGGCATGCTAAATAACAAATATTCTGCTTAGTCATGAAAGGATGCACAAAGCATGAACCAAAAACGAAACTTGCCCTTATTTAAATGCAGACATGTAATAATGCATCGTTTCACTCGCTACGAGAATTCCATGCATGCATAAAAATCACGACTGTTTGCTACTGCTTTTCATTTGTTCCCATCTCCCATCCATTTTACATCATTAAACAGTCATAATTTCATAAATAAAAAATGACCACTCTTGTGTGGTGGTGAGGGCGGTTTAGTTCATGATCCATGCACTTTTTGTGAAACTTTTGTCCTTCCGTTAATCCCTGCCCAGCAACCTCATTCATGCATCGTCTACTGATCTACATATACATTCGTGTTAAAGATAATTGTTAGCTTTATTCATGAAAATCGTTAAAACTTTAGGGATGCAGTTTAGAATATTTTCTACTTTTTATGGTCATCAATGCTGGAAGAAACGTTTTGTGTTGAACCTTGCTATAAGCCCAAAAAACCATCAAAAGAAAGGAACCCAAACGCAGCCAACAAACAATGAAATTTCATGTCTGGAGATACACGTTTTAAGCCGACTCTTTATGTCAGAAGACACGCAACAAGGAAAGTGAAACTGAACATAAATTTATAAAATATACATTACATTCATAATGCATCATAAGATCTGTAACTCATCCCATTTCATAAACAAAAAACAGACAAGAAGTAGAGTTGGGAGAACTATAACTCTGCTACCACCCCGGCTGCAACTATTTTCACATGCATTTGTCTCATTTTTTTGTTGTATTATTTTATTATTAGTTAGGAATTATGAATATTAATGTTCCCATTCACAAACACGGTTATTGCAACAACGTCCACATCATAAAAATGAAGCCACATTTAGATGCATTATATACACCACATATTATTATTACTATTGCCACATCCATTTTTGTTTCGTTCGTATACTCTTTGAAAGGATGAAAGAAACAAGGAAAATACATTTTTGAAATGTCATTCAAAGGACCTCTTCGCTCATTTATTTTTATTCTCTGTTCCATAATCCCTCTTATTTTTGTAAACTCAAACTGTAAGGATCCATCTGTAGAAACGAGCAAGAGTACCAGACAGAAAGTACACAGAGTTTACCATTTTACATTTGTCATCTGCATAATAGCTCGAGTTGTAAAAATGTAAATGATGTAGTGTTATGATTATTATTATTGTGATGGTTGAAGCATAACCCTTTTAAATCTGCAACATTTTTCCAACTACCTTTCCGTAAATCAAATTATTTTATAAGAGAAGGATAATATGGGTGTATACTGTTTATTATATCCCCTATCTAATGTACATTTCACACTTGAGTATATCAAAAGCATATATTATGGAATGATTATGGCTGGTTGTTTTTAAAGAAAGAAGGCGTCTTGTTTAAATTTATTGAGTCAAAATAACTCATAAATATAAAATTTGTGTCATGGGTTCAGATTAATAGTCATAATAAACCATAAATAAGAGATAGTGATAGTGGAGTAGCAAAATAATGAAAGATTTTCTCAACAAGTTTGAGATGTGGACATGCTTTATTATAAACGATTATACGAAATGAAGTACTACAACCACCATGTGCTGGTATCATCATCATGAAATGATGTACCATTTGACTAGTGTTGTCGTTAGAGAAAAAAACATGATATTCAATTATTAAATAGAAAGAATTGAGTAGTAGATAGATAGATCATTAGATCATCTTTAAAATTTACTTCCATATAAAAAGTTAATATTGACTTAATCAAGAATCCAAGAAATGGCCAAGGCAGGAGGCAGAACTGAGCATAGCAAAATAGAGATAGACAATGAAACACAGGAACTAATTCATTCTTTTCAGGAAGCAAGGAAAAGTTTTGTCCATGATATAAAATGAATGATACGTTTTGTGATATAGCCCATTATTTTTACTCCCAGAAAAAATAAATTATTACATTTTGTTTTCCTCTTAAATAAAATGGAAAATCATCTGAAACCCATTGAGCATGTCAAAGTAAAGTGTGTGTAAAACCATTTATTATTTTATTATATCCGGGCTGGGCAGCAGTGGAATAGTTTTTTATACTCGTTTCCCCTTCTTGCTCAATTTTCCTTCAGCGGTTAAGACGGATGATGATACTGATATCACGCAGGAATGAGGGATTAATAACCCAATCTATCATTCTGAGTAGAAAATGAATAAGCCGATTCAATTAGGTTTTTTCTGCTTCTTCTGTTTGACTTTATATATCATCGTGTCGTGTCGACTATTTCATTTGCTTCGCCTTTTACCTCTTTCATTCAAATGTAAATCATGTTAAAAAAGAAGAGGTCAATTTTATTTTTCTTCTATGCAAAAAAAATATTATTATAAACACACACAACACGTCATGAAGATGTCCTGCTGTGAGAGAAAAAATACTACAAACAACGTCAACTGGTGATACATTGCACTCACGAACGATGATATGATCTTGGTATCAGGATCACAGAGCCCATTTAAAAATCTTATTCTGATGGCAAGAAAAAAAATTGAGATAAATTGGAAACTGTTTTCTGGTGGATGTGATGTGGTTGTGTGAGAAAAAATGTAATGAAATGGAAAAAATCACTCTCGGTAGTGTATTGCATATAGATTTATCTACTTAGCCATCCTGCTATGATCATAGTTGATAAAGAAAGAAGGAAGAGGCGAGAAAAGGACTTGTACGCAGTAGCTTAAACAGCAGCACCAGCATCACGAGAGAAAGAAAAAATAAATTGGATGCAATTTCATTTATTTTATTATCAAGATTTTTTTTCGTCTTCCTTGGCCATTTAACAGATAATCTGACAAGAACTGCTGACAACTTATTGAGTTTGTTTTTATAAGGGGAGGCATGATCTCTTGCCCAAATCAACTTGAATCACTTCTTTTTACTGAGGTCCCATATAATCGCAATAATAATAAATGCTGTGGTCAGACTGCAGCAGAACGAGAAAAATATAGGGGTTCATACATATACTTAGGTATAAACATGATTATAGCCAGCAGTGCTGTAGAGAAATTGAGGTACATGATCGGTTCCTATATTGCTTTCTTATTGTTATTCTGCATCTTTCACCACCATCAAAGTACATAGTAACACAGGCACTTACTGCATTACGCGATACATATACTTAGGTAGAAACATGATTATAGCCAGCAGTGCTGTAGAGAAATCGAGGTACATGATCGGTTCCTATATTGCTTTCTTATTGTTATTCTGCATCTTTCACCACCATCAAAGTACATAGTAACACAGGCACTTACTGCATTACGCGTCCCTGATGTAAATCAAATAAAAATTATATTATCTTCGTATTTGCAAAAAAATACTGCTGCCCAATGACATGGAATAGCTAATTTACCCGCCACGTATATAAGTATTATTATATATGCATTAATCCTGACCACTAAATCACGGCAAGTTGGCAGACCAAAAATTACATGAAATGATAATGTACCAACTACTAAACCAGCAGCTGCAGTGGAGTTCTTGTGGTTATAGTTTAGCAGTTATACTACACAACTATTACCAGTCTGTTGGCCTGTGTGACTGAACTATGAAAAAGTTTTAAATGTCTGGTTTTGTTGGATAACTCTACGAATTAACATAATTGTATAATAATGTGAAAGGAACTTTACAACTTGCCAGTGCAATTTTCAAGAAGCTACTGTAATAAAAAAATTTGGAGAGAAGTACAGAGAGAGAGACAAGCAAGCAGACAAGACGAGCAAATGAAATCTTTGGACGTAAATGAAATTAAGACTTTATGAGGAAAAGGAAAAGAGACAAGTTGATAATAAAGTATGTAGCTTAGTACATTGCTACACAATCAAGTGGAGATATTGTAGGGTAGACATATTATCTCTGCAGAAAGCTATAAAACCACTAAAACTTGTATCTCTTTTTACACTAGATAATTCTTCTATGCACATTAATAAGTAAGTATAAATGTCGCCGATAAGCAAGGTACTATGGGCATGCATTTTGCTAAAGTGATTGGGTGATAAGTAAGAAATCTCTAGCTGTTAAACACATCACACAACAGGGAATGACACTTATGGCCATCATCATCATCATCATGATCATCTCACGACAACGACGACGAAGACGACAACGACTTAAGCGGTGGTGATTAGCTATATTGCATTAGGAGATAATAATAATAATACATCTTTGTACTTGTACTACCACACATTTTACAAGGAGCAACTTGTTAGGCTACTTTTCCTCTCATTTTGATTTTGTCACTGCCACCATCACACCACTAAAATCACTTTGCATAAATGAACAAAGTTGTACTGTGTACTAATAAATAAATGAGGATGCTGTCGTCTACAGTGTAGTTCATGGAGATGAGAGAAGACACACACAACCGGCTTCATATTTTAAAAATTGGTGCTAGCAATAAAGTTCTTCCTATTTATGATGACTGTCTGACTGAACTGAATCGGTCAGCGGTTAACCTTGAAAATGAGAGCTGCTCTTAAACTCATTTTTCATGGTTGTAGGTAGAAACATCAGAGAAAATAATAAAAAGCGGTCATACATTTTATCATTCATACATATTCAATCTTTTTTACACGACAAGCAAACACAATCGTAATTATTATCAGTAGGAGTAAGTGTGATGGTGGTGAATGCTGCTGCTACTTTTGCATGGTTTATTGCAAAAAATTAAAATGCTCTTCAGGGCACTTAAAGTAAAGTAGTACAAAGAGATAAATGATACGTATAAAAATCTATGTACAGCGCTGCGCTGATAGGCTTGCCCAGAATCGGAATATTCATGGCTCAGCTAGAAATGTCCATTTTTTATGATAATGTCGACGTAGAATAGATTTTATAATTCTGATGTATGTGATCCATAATATATACGGATTCGGTTTCCTTTTTAGTCAAAGTCAAAGATCATCATCCTCCTCTCACTTTTTTATGCTTATTGTTAAAAATAACAAGCAACAATAAAAATTAATTACTCCATCATGCATCTAGTTATTAATTTTCTCCGGCTTTTTTTTACGTTGTTGTGTAACTTGTAATTCAATACATCTAGAATGGAACATGACTGCCAATCACGTCAGATGAAGTTTGCAATAAATAAAAGGGCATTTCTTAGCACAACAATCACATCATCAAACAATCACCCTGTATTGTACTGATGACTGGTGTTCAGTCAGGATAGTTAGATTGATGTTATTTCTGCCTGCATGTTATTTTTTTCTTAAGTTGTTCGGTGAGTCAATTCAATATACCTAAAGAAATGAATGAGTAAGGATAGTAAAATTGTTATGCATGCACAGTAAAGAATAAATGAATGATCATATCAGTCATCCATCTAAGCTGTCTTTTTTTACAACAGAACAACAGCAGACAAGAACAACTTTTTGAGAAGAAAAGAACAAGTAGTAATGCTAATACGTAATATATTCCAACGTAATACTAGAATGGGAAACAACAATAACAACCGTGTAGAGCGATGCAGTGTAGTTATTTTTTACAAGAATTCATACAAATAAAATGCCAAATCTATTATGATGCATTACATTCTTGGCTCAATCAACTATCCACTTTTGTTACGTACGTATGTACAACTCCTTTGTTTTTTATGCCATTTCACTTGTCGTTGTGAATATGGGAAACGAGTAATAATGTAATAAATACAACAATGCTATATAAGAATTAAATAGAAAACAAAACTAAAGTTGTAAAAAGATCTCTTATGGATTGTTAAAAATCTCAGTTGCAAATTAATAGGCAAGCAAGGTTGAAGAAATCAAAAGAGCAAATCTTTACAAATACAGCAGCAGGGGCTAGTAAACAGTATGAAACGTGATTACGTACAAACATTTTTATTTCTTCTTATTATAAAAAACTGCCATCAGTCAGTTTACTACTACTTTACTATTTTCTCTAATGCTTCTGGTTTGAGACAGCCTCCTTCATTAGAAAGCCCGGTTATTAGTGTTATTATGCGGGTTCCTTTAGCTATATAGCTGATGGCTGTAATGATGATGTACTAAGGCAGCATTTTTTTACTTCATGCTGTTGTTTTGTTTGTTAAGCTGCACCTCTCTTGGAGTTCACAGCAGCAGGTCCACCACATCTTATTTTCCGCTCATTGCACATTTCTCACAATAGTAGTTTCAAATGTACAAATTATAATACATACCTACTCTAACTATTACTATTACCTATGTTATTTGGTACTTTTTTTCTACAGTTTAACGTACTTAGTGGTCCAGAGGTCCAACCAACCAATAATTAAATTAATTAGGTGTACATAACATGACCAAGCGGGACACTTTTTTTCTGTTAATTTTGTGGAATTCGAGACGAGTATAAAATAATAGCGAAAAACAGCTACAAATGGGCTGCCCTAATGGGTAAAATGTTTATGGATCAAATAAACAGATAAGAAAGAGAAAAACTGGAACCATTAGACTGGTCGGCGATTCATTATGGAGCATTCATCATTACACAGTCAATAGACTACTGGCATTTTCGAAACACTTTTTAAATTTTCGTACGTGCTTTTACCTTGATAGAAAAGAGAAGGCGGTATAATTAACCCCTGCTTCGGCGTTCATTATTACTACAAACGCGGTAGCAATAGGCATCATCGTCATCATCACGGTTCAGCCTTTAAGAAAACCTTGGTCCATTTTTATTATCATTTCATAATAGCGATTTCTTTTTTTCATTCCTCTAAATTTTTCACCTGAACCAACAACAGAGAAGAACAACAGAGAAGCAATTAAGTATTGAGTACCGGTAGATATACCACTCATTTTTCCCATAGTTAAATCGGCAAAATATAGAGTATAAAAAGTATGGAATGTGGAGAGGTATCCGGCGTTCCTGAAAAAACATGTTGCACACACACACATTCCATTTCTTCAAGAGAAAGAAAAATCCCTTATACTACTGTTGTCTGTATAATTTAGATGATTTAGATTACCATTAAATAATGACTGTTGATATATTACTTTGTTTTCTGCCAGACCATGCGTCAATTATTTTTCCAATGGCTAAAATATGTACAATAATTATCAGAGAAACCAAAAAAGTGCTGCTGATGTAGATAATGCAATAATACTGCTTGTACGAAAGTCAATACATTTACTTCCTAAAGCGCTATGTTTGTCGACGACGAACAATGGAGCACCACGTAATTTTCAATCTCCTCCTTTAACGTTTTTAATGTTACGGAGGAAGATAGAAAGAGAGAGAGACACGCTTCTGAAAATGACTAAAGGCTATACTCACTCATTGTCAGTAGGAATACAAGAGGGTAAAAAGGAATGTCTTGTCTTCTTGTCGGTTTGTCTCCATCAAATTCACATACACAAGAATGAGCACATTCCTTCGCAATATTATTATTATTATAGTTTGTCTTTATGTCTTTCTCTCCCCCTTTCTTTATCTGCACTCTGATGTATCATATACAGCAAGGTATACCACGCGTGTGACCATTTTTGGTAGTATCC